>NDGN011305434.1:0-10840 GCA_002564285.1 Tympanoctomys barrerae
TGTTCTATATTTTGTTTTGGTTTTGGAACAACCAGGATTGAACTCAGGCCATTGCGCTTGCCATGGAAGTGCTTATTCCACTGAGCCATCTCCCCAGCTCCATGGCCTGTCATTTTTGTCATGCTAGCTGACTTCACATTTTTAATCTCCCTATGTCTCCACGTCTTCATCATTGAGGGAGAAGAGATTATACTATCCTGCAAACTGCTGTATTAGATTTCTATAACTATTTTTCTGTGATACCTTGTGGAGTGGCCCTCACCTTTTCTCAGCCACCACCTCCTGAGGCCTCTAGACAGAGCTAAGCTTGTCCTGTTGCTACAGTCCCTGGTCCCCTGAACCAGTACCTGAGCCTAGAAGGCCATGAGGTCAGTGGGTTGCAGAGGAGAGCTGGGTCTAGCAGGGGCTGTTGAGGTTCGAAGTGCTGAGGTGGAGAGCTGGTGCTGGGAAATGTAGGCTGCAAAGAAATTGGCGGTAGATGGTGCAGGGGCAGGAGGAATTCAAAGTTGGGGCACATCTGCAGACAGAATCTACTCGAGCTCAGCTTCTACACTGCCTTTACACTCTCTTGTGCCTTTTAAGAACTTGTCCCCCACATTTTGTGTTGGGGAACCTTTAAGCCAGCTGTGAGTGCATCAGATGGTGGTTCCTGGCTTTTTTCAACAGAAGTGTCACCTCTGAGAAATCAGGTCATAGGTCCCTGACAATGTGAGGGGAATGTGTGCTGTTTTTAGCCACGAAGGCAGCACCCTCCTTTCTAAATCTACTGAAATCCTCTTTGGAGCAGTTCTAGTTCTTCTTGCAGGATTTCCTGGTCTCTGAATCCTGCCCTCCATGTCCCCATTATGCAGTCCATTGAGGGAAGGTGCTCTCTCCAACCCTAAGTTTAGAGCTGCTCATCTGCTGAACTCTGGCATAGGCTGGGAACAGGCTCTAATCTTTGCCCCACTATGACCAGTTCATCTGCACCCATGACTGGGCATATAATCTACTATCTACCACACTCCCTACATAGTAGGGCAGCTTCCATTGCCCTCTTCACTTGGGGTGCTTCTTTCTCTCCAGGGCAGAGAGGATACAGGGAATGTGATGAAGAACATTCCGCATGCTCAGGGGTGGGGTCCTCTTCACAGCCCAGTCACCTCCCACAGGAGAAGCACTGGTGCAGACTCACCTGCCACGGAAAGTGCAAGGAGGCGGGTGACATCCCCAACACACCAGGTGTCTTGACTCCAGGAGAGCTGAATAGACTTCTCTGGAAAAGTGGAAAACCCAGGCTCAGGTGGGCCCCTGTGGTGTCTTCTACATTCACTTGTGTCCACAGGGACACGACAGGGGACACAATGCCAACCATTTCAATGGGACAGTAATGGTAATCTGCTTTTTTTTTCATACTCAACATACACCTGCTCCATGATCTTGCTTTCCCCTAGAAAGCAAGAATCCACTTTCCTCATCTTGAGATTGAAGAAAAGCCTGAGTCACTTTATTTCTACATGATAGTCCTTGTCCCTCTCCATTCATTATGGACACTGAAGAAACAAATATTAGGATGGACTGCTGAAATACAGGGACTCAGGTAAACATGCCTTATCCTACCAGTCACAACTTAGAGGGGGTGTATGGCTAGGTTAAGGCCTATTTGCTGCTGCTGTTATTCTTTTGAGACAGGGTCTCACTGTGTAGTTCAGGCTGGCCTGGAACTCACTATGTAGCTCAAGTTGGCCCCAAACTTTCAGCAGTCCTCCTGCCTCAGCCTTGCGAGTGCTGGGATTATAGGTGTGTACCACCACACCAGGCTACACCTGTTTTTAAGATGAAGACCGAATCAGAAACTATGATGGCACTAGGAGAAAAAGGGGAGAGAGAATCCCTAATTCAGGTTCAAGCCTGAAACAGAAAATGTTAAATTCAGAACTTTAGAAAGTGGTAGAAAAGAGGAGAAGGATGTTTCCCCACAGTCTAAGCAGCAGACCCCCGGGGCCAACACTTTGCCCACCTCCTGCCAGGGCACCTGGGTGTAATGGGTGGCATCAAGTACAGATGGATGCCCAAGATCATTCTCTTCCTCATCTGGATCTGGCTCCAAATCTGGATCCAAATCCTCCTTTGCCACCTGGTCTTTCTCTTCCTCTTCCTTAGGCATCAAGTCGCCACAGAACTTGCCTGGCCTTTGGTATAAATGTAAGCCTGGGGGGGGGGGACAAATGGGCTCAGTGTGAGGAGTCTGAGCTGGAATAGCTGCTACTCAATAACATTTCTATTTGTAGAGCCATCTCACTATGCAGTCAGGCAGGCCTTGAGCTTACTTTGTAGCCCAAGCTGGTCTCGAACTCAGAATTATCCTCCTGCCTCAGCCTCAAAGTCCTGGGATTTCAGGCATGCTCCACCACACTCGGCTTCTAGAGTCATCTTTGACCAATACCTCCATTCTAAGGGTTCCCAGACTCCCTACCTCACGGTACCCCAAACCATCCCCCCACTAAAGCAAACAACCTAACAGGTGCTAAGGTTCACTTGTCATACCAACTCTTTGATGATTCAGTGAGTGCCGCGCAGGTTTTCCTCCAGCTGTTCCCTCTACTATACAACCCTTCCTGTTGCCTCTTTAATCGAAAAAGTGCCAGCTGCTCTGATTCAGTTTAACCCAGTATTTAACACCACCAGCCACCATCTGTGTTACCAGTTACTTCACACATATCTCTTTGCTGAAAGTCATGCCAGGCTGTCAAAGCTCTTGTAATTTTACTGCACAGGCAAGGAAAAGAATGACTAGTAATGTGACTTCAAGTCACCCAGTGTGGTGTGGCTAGCAAGTAGGAGAGGTTGGAATCACTTCCACTAATTCTGGGTGCCCCACTTTAAGCTGAGGCAGAGCAGCGGGCCTCATATCCCTAACTTTCTGGCCCTCTTGGTTATACCTTCAAGACACTTCATCTTGGTGGACTGGTAGTCTTCCTCTATGTCCTCCCCTGAGAAAGCACTGTCAGCATCTAGAAGGTAAACCTGGGACAGGGAAGAAGCTCAGGTAAACATCCACCCTTAAATATACCCGTCCAGCTCTAGGGAGCTGCTCTGCAATGGGACAGAGATGAAGGACAGGACTAGGCACTGGAAGAGAAGCACTTCTCACGTAATCACCGCCAGCCACCATTTGCCCAGCGAGACCTTGTCACCCACCGCCTGACCGTTGCTGTTCTTGCTGCTGAGGGTAGCCATGACAGTCTGGGCCAGGGTGTGCGCAGGTGCTCTCAGCTTTAACAAGATCCAACTCTTCCCCGCCCTCATCTGTTAAAGGGCCAGCAGCCCCCAACCACTGTTTTCCAAATCCTTCATTGGAAATTTGTGAGATTGCTTCCACTTCATCTCTGTTCCAAGAAATCTACGTAGGAAAGCTTTATGTGTGTACTGATGAGATTGCTTATGAACCAAGTTCCTGTACCTTCAGGAAAGTACACTTCAGGCTCCCATGGGCTGCTAGCCCTTCACTGGGCCACGTGAGCTTGTCTCCTACCCAGCTCACTGATAAAGGAATCCTGTGAATTTGGAAGCTAGATTTTTAAGGTAAATGCACTTTTTCTTGAGATAACACAATTTTATCTTTTATTGGCTACTCCAATGGAAAATGGTCCAAAAGGTTAGGAGAAAAACAAATTATCAACAACAAAACAAGTAGTTGCTACCACTGCTTGTAAGTAAAACAAGACACATCTGAATTTCATCTAATCCCTCAGTGACCTCAGGTTCTGAGCCCACATCCTGTCTGCAGCTGACATACACATGACTTTATAGAACTGCTGCATAAAAAGTAAGTTAATTCCTCTGTATCAGAAATTAAGTCAGAACCTTACTGTCACAGTTATGAGACCATGATTCTTGGTAATTTCTAAAGGAAAATATTTTCAAAAGTTCTGCTGTGGGCCAGAACTATATAGGCAGGAAAAAATTAAGTAGCTTGATAATGGAAAAATATTTCAAATATCTGAACCTGGTTTAGACTTTGTTTTAAAAAATTAAGTTTATTGGTACATTTTAGGTATACATAATGATTACATTCATCATAGGGAGTTTGTATCTGTACATAATATATCTTGATTCTTTTTCCCCCATTCCCTTTCCTTCCCTTCAACCCCTCTCCCTTCCCTAGTTACAAAAGCTTTGTTTACATTTGTTTCCTTTTTTTTTTTCTTTTCCTCCCTTCCTCCCATTCCCTTTCCATTTGAACAATTTTTTCAATTTAGGCCTTTTGGAAATTTTATTTAGTTGTTTATTCCAAGAATTTCCAAATAATTTACTTTGGCATTAGGGAGAAAAGGGCCAAATGTGAATTTCAGTTTTCCAGGAGTGATTCATTTAGGCATTTTGAGAGACTAGGTCCTAAAGAGAACCAATTCCCACATGCAGATTTTTATTCTGAAGGGTCTTCCTTGTAGGTGCCGGTAGACTAGGGCCTGGTGATACAGCCGTGGAATCGCAGCACTCTGGGAGCTGAGGCAGGAATATCGCAAATTCAAGCCCAGCTTGGGCAATTTACCAAGACCTGGTCTCAAAGCAAAAAATTTAAAAAGGGCTGGGGATTATAGCTCAGTGCAAAGGTCCTGGACTCAATCCTTAGTAGTAAGGAAAGAAAACATTATTTTAGCAAGTAATTTGTTGTTCATTGTGCTACAAGCACAAAAGAAGAGTGGCTTTAATGATAAGGTGATTGTCAGATGCTTTATTGAATTTTCTAATTCTAATATTGTAATTATTTAAGTGGGAAAAATAAATGCCACTCTGGCTTCAGCTCCCCCAGGAAGCTTCTTAGATACCTTCCTTCCTTACAGGCTAGAGTGTGATTAGCTGACCTTTTTGCCTTTTTCTCATTGTGCCACTAACTTCTGGTAAGCTGGTTTTCATTTGTGTGTGTGTGTGTGTGTGTGTGTGTGTGTGTGTGTGTGTGTGTGCTATTGGTGATTGAATCTAGAGCCTCATATGTGCTAGGCAAGTGTCCACCGCTGAGCAACATCCTGATCCTGTAGTCTGCTTCTGTGTTTGTCATGCTTTGGTTTATGGAAGAGCAGGAGTGTGTCTTCTTTTTTGTGGCCCCAGGATTTACCCCAGTATCTAGGAAAACTGAGATGAAAAATAGTGATGCTAGCCGGGAATGTTGGCCCACTCCTAAAGTCAGGATCATGGTGAGTTCAAGGCCAGCCCAGGCTACAGGCTACATAGTGAAGTTAAGGTGAATCTGAACTGCATAGTGAGACTCTGTCTCAAAAAAAAAAAAAAAAAAAAGGTGGTGTTTCTTTTCAAAAACTTCATACAAGGGTTTATTGCTAGTGTGAAACTTGTTAGAATCAAAGTGAAGTCACTGTGTCAAACTCAACAAAAATAAAATGAAGCCTAGGCGATTATAAGGGAAGGAACCTCATACTTAATAACAAGAACCTTACAGCTAGAGTCACAACCTTACACAAAGCACAGCATAACTTTACACAGGAAATACTTCTCTGAGGCCAGCTATCCAAAAATGGCTTGTACAACTTTGACTGATGCTACACATTTTATTGATCCTGGTAGATAAGGATTACTAATTTACATAATCCTCATTTGGCCTTATCCTTACCTCAGCTTCCTTGAATATAAGGTTTAACATGGCGTACATATTCCCATTACAATGCTACTCTTGAATAAATTTATTGTCTTTGGAAAATCTCTATTTGAGTCAATACCAGGCTCTGAATATATCCTATTCCAGCTTACACACCACATTATCAACAAGGACATTTCTCTCTCTCACCCCCACTTTTTTTTTTTTAAACAGAGTCTTCCTATGTAGTTTTGAGTTCACTATGTTGCTTAGGCTGGTCTTGAACTTATGGTGATTTTCCAGCCTCAACCTCCCAAATACTGGGACTACAGGCATGCACCACCATGCCTGGCCTTGTTTCTAAGGATATTTCTGAGAAAACAAGTTTTAAAAAAACACAGATTTAATTTTAAAAAGTAAAGACACTATACCAAAGTAAATTCTTTACAGACAATAGAGTGAAGAGACAATCTCCAGTATTGCAAAACAAGACTTGCCAGCTACTCCTCTGACAGAGGACTAATATCCTAGAATAGACAAACAGTGCAGAAACAGCAGGGCTCCCAAAATGAAAGACCTAACCAAAAAATGAGCAAGTGAAATAGACATTCCTCAGAAGTACAAATGGTCAATAGATATATTTTTAAAATGGTCAATATCTTTGACCATCAAAGAAATGCAAATTAAAGCAGCACTAAAATTCTATTTTACACCTGAAAGAATGGCTACTGGTATCAAGAAAGTACAGGAAAAAAAAAAAAAAAAGAAAAGAAATCACAGTATAAATGCTGGTGAGGCCCTTGGGGAGGCCTTTGAGACAGGGGACTCTACCTTGTTGTAAACTCTATAATCATTATGGAATGTGAACTCCAATAATCACTATGGAAATCAGTATGGAGATTCCTCGAAAAACTAAAAATAGAAATTTCATTCATTTGACCTATTCCACTTCTAGGTACCTTCCCCAAAGAATTAAAAGAGTCAGCCAGATAGCTCAACAGACAAAGCACCTGCTTAGGCAAGCTCAGGGAGCAGGGTTCGATCCCTGGCACCACCACATGCTCTGCCCCAGGACACACTGAAACTGGGTGTGGTGGCACACACCTGTAATCCCAGTGCTGGGGAGGCTGAAAACAGGAGGATCACTAGGAGTCTGAGCTGCATAGTGAGACCCTGTACCAAATACATAAAACAAAACAAAACCAAAGAGTTAAAGACATCATATCACAGTGATGTATACCTGTTGGGGACCACGAATTGTAGGTTGACTTGGTATCTGTCCTAGGCTCTCCATTCTCTGTCAACCTGTAGGCCAGTCTCAGCCAATGAGATTAGCACCTAGGTGTGTGGATGGATCTTGGCTCCTTTTCTTTATAATGTTAAACTTGCCCCTTTTATCAACCTCTATGCTGTTCCATGAAAAACACCCACTGCCCTTCACCCATTGACAAGATGGTCACTTGTGAGTTCAAGGTCAGCCCCTGTCTCAAAACAAACAAACAAACAAAGCAACAACAACAACAAAAAAACCCTCTCTTTAAAATCTCCTTTTTAAAAATCTCTCAAAAAACATTTTTTTTTTTTTAAAAAAAAGAACATAAAGTACACAGTGCCAGGTAGCAGTATCATCTAAATAGTCCAGTGATGAACTAAGTACAATCCTTGGTTCCTGCAGGCAAGAACTTTAAGATGTTTACATTGGAACCAGAAAAACAAAACAAAACAAAACAAAACCTTTGCTTTTTTTTGAAGAGAGTTTATAGCAGAGGAGAAACTGCTTCTCCTGAGATCTCAGATGGCGCTTGCTCAGATCTGCTTTAGATTTGTTATGTACTCATACCCTCAAAGTTTCTGCATTAGAAAGTGACTAGGGAGAAAAATGTAAAGTAAGCCCCCACCCCCACCCGGGCTCCTGGGGGAGACCCAGAGCCTGCTAAGGCTTTTGATATTCTTCTGCCTGTGCCTCCAGACTATGTAAAAATAGAACATTCTAAACCTTGTATGTCCAAATACCAACAGACTGTTGTCATTTCTCCATGGTGGTTAAAAACAGTCTTAATCAAAATCAGCTTTCCCAGGATATCACGTGTTTGGTTTAATACTGCTTAAAGAATTAAAACAAAGTATGGCAAATAATTGAGCACGGGGACCTTTCACCATAGATCCAGTTGTGGCCCTAGTCAGTGTCTTCATCTTAATGTTGGTTCCGGGAGCCCATGAGGCACCTCAGCTGGTTGCAGCTGTGGGCCTGCTCACCTCTGCTGCCCTGAACATAGCCTGTCCTCTGCACAGGGCTCCACCCTCTCTGGGAACCCAGGTGCTCGCCCTTTCTGGATTGTGTGCTAGGGTGTGCTGGTTTTACATCATTCAATGGCTGCAACCCCCAGTGGCTACAGGTGAGACTGTGTGGGTTGATAGTGTGCGTGGAGCTAGGATGTAGGCACAGGACCTGTGCCAGGAGACTTGTCGTAACAACAGAGGAAGCAATGGTAGAGGCAAGAGTGGCTTCTCCCTCCCTCTTTACCTCTGTAGGAACAACAACTGCACCTTTTATTTTATCTATCTGTCTGTCTATTTTTGAGACAGAGTCTCATTGTGTGTAGTGTAGCTGTCAATTCACTATATACTCCAGGTTGGCTTTGAACTGAGGAGATCCTCCTGCCTAAGCTTCCCAAGTGCTATGATTATAGACATTTGCTGCCCTCATGACTGGTCTGAAAACTGAACTTTTTTCTTTCTTCCTTTCTCTCAAACTCGTAGTGGTCCTCCTGTTTCAGCCTTCCCAGTGCTAGGATTACAGGCTTGTGCACCTGGACTCCCAGGCTGGCTCAGTGCACCTGTGGGGTGAGGCCGGTGCACTATGAGGTACTAGAGATTGTACCTGGTCCCTGCGCTTGCCTAAGAAGGCTTTTAGTCCACTGAGCTATCTATCCAGTCTTTCTTTTTTATTATTATTTTTTTCTTTTCTTTTTTAAAGACAGGGTCTTGCCCTGCAGCCCAGGTCGGCCTCAAACTCATGCCTCCCTCAGTCTCCTGAGTGCTGAGATTATGAGCCTGTACCACCATGCCTGGCCTGTGCCTTTTAAAATGCACACATTTTTCTTTTTGTTCTCTGCTAGGAAATACAAAGCAGGTACTCTGCTTTTCAACTGTTTCTTGACCAGCACCAGAAAAGCCAAAGAATTTGAATTTGTTGATAGACAAAAGTCTGGAAAAAGCAGATTGGATAGGGGTGGGATGGGGGTGGGGCATGGGACACAGACAAGAAGGAAGAGAGGGAAAACAAAACTCAACAGGATGCTCATGGGCCAGCCAGATAGCTCAGTGGACTAAAGCACCTGCTTAGGCAGAGCACAGCGTCTGGGGTTCGATCCTTGCCTTGCTGACCCCTGCCTTGCCCCACCCCTGGGCAAGTAATCCCAGCACTAGGGAGGCTGAAAACAGGAGGCTCACTAGAATCTGAGCAGTGTAGTGAGACCCTGTACTAAATACATAAAAAAAAAAAAAAGAGGAAAACAGTAACATCAGGTGGACTGTCGTGTTTCCTGAGAGACATCAGGGAATCTGCCTGCAAGATTCTGTCCAGGGCAGAGCATCTTGATCCTGGCTCTCCATGCAGCCCCCTTTGGTTGAGTTGTAGGGACACAGGGAGCCAGAACTGCTGAGCACAGACTGGCACCCTCTGAGGGAAGACCAAAATCTTCCTCTCTGAACAACAATTAGATCTACTATTTAACTGCAAATCTGTCCTATTCATTCGTGAGGGACTCCCCAGGCAGGGAGTTACCATCCTTTTTGGCTGGGCTTCTTGGCCGCTGATGTCTGGGTTTATATGTTGTCCTGTAGTTCTGTTTGCAAAATGATACCATGGAATGGATCCAGTAGGTAGATTCCAGGCTCTGTATATGATAACCAAAGAATTACAAAGCATACATCCAGTGCTAAAAGAAAAGGAGCTGTATTTATTTATTTGTTATTTTTTTAATTTTAAAATTTCTTATTATGTGCTTGCAGTGCATAATGAGTACATTTATCGTGAAGAGTTGGAACATGTTCATAATGCATCTTAATTCTTTGTACTTTTCCAGTGCATTTAGTGCCAGTGAGTTCAATGCTGACAATGCTGATTAAGTTGGTACACTTTATTGTTTTTGTTTTTTGAGACAGAGTCTTGCTGTGCAGATGAGGCTGGCCTTGAACTCACCATATAGTGCAGGTTGGCCTCAAATGCCTGGCAATCCCCTGCCTTGGCCTCCCAAGTGCTGGGCCCATAGGCTGTGCTACCACACCCAGCAAAATTACTGCATTTTATGTTTTATCTTGGCCAGGTAGGGTGGTACACACCCGTATTCCCAGCACTCAATAGGCTGAGGCAAGAGGATTTCAGAAAGGTCAAGGCCAGTCTGGGTTACATAAGTGAGCCCAAGACTAGTAGCAGCTATTTGTGTGTGTATGTGTGTGTGTGTGTGTATTTGGTACAGGGTCTTACTATGCAGCTTGGACTCATAGTGATCCTCCTGTTTTCAGCCTCCCTAGCACTGAGATTACAGGCATGTGCCACCACGCCAGGACTCTGTGGCTGGCTAAGTGTGCCTGGGGGCCAGGCTGGTGCAGAACCTTGGTTCTTGTGCTTGCCTAAGCAGGCACTTAGTCCGCTGAGCTATCTTGCTAGTGCAGTAGTAACTATTTTTATTGACAGTGATGGGAAGATGTGCTCAGGGCAAGGTTTGTGGCAACAAAAATATAGCATGAACAGAAAAGTGGTGCCAAGACAATAAGAAAGTAAAAAACACTACATACACAGATAAGTCATCTTTAAAAAATGTACACCCTAGCCTGGATGCTTCTAACTGGGTCTCTAGGTAAGATTGACCAGGGTGATTGACAGGGTGCTGTCATGTCAGGAGCTTTAAGTACCACGCATGTCCCAGAATTCACTCTGACTTAATTATATGTATAAGATGTAGTCCATATCTCATGAACCTTTGTAAAGTTCACATCTCCTGACCCTTCATAAATTCATGTGAGGAAAAGACCAGGAGTTCTAACATGTGCATGTGCTTTTGCCTTGAGCTTCAGAGATTTCCTAGATCTTCAATATTTTATTTTCTTCCTGCCTTAGAACAGTATGTAGAGGATTAGCTCTGGGGTGTTGCTCAACTTCCAGTAAGTAGAGGGGAGTGATTTCCCCAGCCCCCGTCACGCTACCTATAATATTTAGGCCAAGTCAAGTTGGTTTTTTTTTTTTTTTTTTTTTTTTTGTATTTT
>NDGN011305448.1:0-12360 GCA_002564285.1 Tympanoctomys barrerae
GTCTCACTACTAGATTGGACTCATAGTGATCTGCCTGTTTACAGCCTCCCAAGAGCTGGGATTTCAGGCATACATCACCACGCCCTGTCTCACTCATCTTCTCAGTGTGCCCCAGAGGTAGGGCCAGCACAGCAGGCCCAGGGATCAAACTCCCAGTCCCTTCGCCTGCTTGAAGGTGCTTTAAAAGCAACATTAATCCACTGAACTATTTGGCTGGCCGGCAAAGAAAGCTGGTGCTCTTCCTACTTCTAACTCCAGCCCTGCACAGTATCTATGGCACAGGGTAATAAGTGTTTTCAAGAATTATGTTGCTCCATGTAAGAATAACTGCTCTAAAGAAAATGTAGTGTGATGTGACAAATGGGGGCCTATGTATAAAGAACTCTTAATTAAAGGTTTGATAGACAATCAGAAGGTTGAACTGGATTACTAGATCATGTGTACAACCCTCTTCCACTTTTAGCTTTCTATTATACTAGGAATGTTGTGAGGATAATGCAAAAGCTTCCTTTATTGAGTGTTCATCAGTTAATAGAAGCTGTTAAACAATACCTCTTATATGCAGTTCATCGAAATTAGAAATTAGTGTAGAAACCTTGGTTTGTATTTTTTAAAAAACAGATTATTTAATAATTTCATTGTACTTTGACTCTCTATAGAGATATTCTCTGAACTCGATGTCCCCCAAGTTGCCAAGTAAGTGGCTGGGGGTTTTGAAACACGTGAGATACAAAATCATATATGCAATGATCTAATCACAGAAGTCTTGGATTTGAATCCTTCTGTGTGCATATTTCATTTTTTCCCCATCCAGCTTCAACGCATCCTGTCCTCAACATTCCTATTTTGGGTACCAGAGGCATAGGTGGTTCTTATTCCAGGCTGTACAAAGAGTTCTGCTATTCAGAGATTAATGAATAAAGGGAGCCTTGTAAATAGATTAGCATGATAATGATAATAATGCACTCCACTGCCTTCTGAGCCTATTCCAATCTGTGTGCCCCTGAAAGTGCCTCCCTTCCCGCACACATGGAACGTCTTTCCCCTCTTTTCCATCACCTGATTCTACCCTTTGAGTTCCAGAAAGACAAAGTGACTCCCAAATCAAGTAGCTGTCCTGACAGTGAGAGGATGGAAAGAGGAGGGAGAACAGTGGTGGAGAGAGAGAGACCAACAGTGACAGACTAGAAAGCAAAAAGCCTAAAGAACATGAGGATAGGAAGGTTTACATGGAATGCAGGAAGGAAATGCAAGACTTCACTGCATGGGGCTGGGATGCGGCTCAGGGGCAGTACACTTGCGTAGCAAATACAGGGCTCGGCCTTTGCTCTTCAGATCCCCCCAACACCCCAGAAAGACTTCAGTGTTTAATGCAAACATTACCTTTTTGGGGAGCAATGACTGTGTAACGGCCACTGAATTGGACTTCCTTTTCATTTTAATCTGGAAGCAAAAGTTAGTTATAATCTTGGCTTTAATCTGACACTCTGTAGGGATATGCTCAAAGGAACTTGCTTGGAAGGCTTCACCAAGAGCCAGAAGTGTGGAGCTCTGAACACCTACCACTCTGCACTGCAAGCTGAGCATCAACTACTGGTGAAGGACCGAGTGGGACCACAATGGATGCTCGGGGCCCTGTCTGGATCTCTCTTTCCTTAGCCTAACCCAGCATCTGTTCACTTTATCTAAATGAGGATGCTGAGTGGGGCCTAGAAAGTCATTCTGGAGGGACACCCTAGCCCTGAAGATGCCCAGGCAAAGTGGATTTAGACAGAGAACAAAATCAATCCCTCGGAACGTGGAACACTAAGCCGCCTGCACGGATGAAGACTCAGCCTACACCAGGGAGGCTCTGAGCTGAACAGGCAACAGGGCCCACACACCAGGCCAGGAAACTCGGCCCTTTCCCTTCCTTTGTCTCCTAAGACCTGCTCGTATTTTCCCTCATTTGAAGGGAGCCCCGAGCACAGGGAGCTGGGCTGACCCTCTGCCTCCGATGTTGATTAACATCCCCTGCCGCTCACTCTGACCCCACGGAGCACACATTACCATCCGCCCCACCTCCTTCCTCTGTGCTTTCTGATATCAACTGGGGAAAAGGGAATCTAAAAATAAAGCTGGGGCCAGAGTGTGTACCACTCGATTGGGCTCCTGCACTCACAGATCTGCTTATTTTGGCCTATCTCTCCCCAGCGATAAGGCTGCTAACAGCCTGTTATCAGCCAGTCGGTGAAAATGTGCTCCAGCCTGATTAGGCCTCAGTCTTTGCCAAGGTTATAAACAGCCGTTATCGTTTTCCCGAACAGAATAATCCGGACAGTATCAGCTCAGAAACATATGGGCCACACAGAGAAGATAGCCGCTGACGGACACTTCATTTTAATTGTAACGAGTGGGTAGCAGCAGCCTGCACACAGCAGACAGACACTGCCCGATTGGCAGCGAGGCTCACTTGGAAAAAAAAAAAAAGAGAAAAGAAAAAACATCTTTTCTTCCTGCCCCGGCTTCCAACGCCTACGCTGCTTTCATATTCTGGGTGGCATAAAGAACTGGACCCTACCCCAGATGTTACCAGTCACCAAGCATGGCCTTTCCCAAAATAGGCAGATGGGGCCCTTCTGATTCTCTTATGGAGAGAAAAAAAAAAAAAATCAGGAGGAAACAATGTAAACTTCTTCACTCTGCTCCTCAGCCCCCAAATTGGCTTCTCTACCCTGTGCACCTTCCACACCCTGATCTCACCACCCACCAGCTGGACTTTGGCAAAGCCCTCCAGCCTCTGAAGGCCCCAGCAGGCTCTGGGCACCTGGAAGCTGAGGATTTATAAGTGTTGTGTTTAAAAGGCTCTTTCCATGCAGCTACAGACATTAGCCACAGCTAGGCCTGGACGGGGGGCGCACTGACCCATGCATGGTCAGATTGTGTGTCTTCAAAGCAATTTCTAAGACCCGGTTTCTCCCCAGGTCCTTTGGTGACAGACTCTTCTTTGGCTTGTCACAGAAAGTCAACTAACAAGGACATGAGAAAAACAAAAACAAAAACAAAACAACCCACAACCGTGATGGTGAAACTGTGGGTGAAAGCACTCAGCTTTGGGCTTCCAGGTCGGCAGAGGTCTCAGGGGTGACAGTCCAGCCTGAGGCCACAGCTGTTGGCCAGCAGCCAGCAGCCAGCAGCCACAAGGCTCTTTCATAGGGTGACACATTTATTCCCCCTTGAGTGCCCTCAGAAACAAAGTGAAAGCAAGGAGAGGAAAAGGGAAAAGAGACCCAGAACAAGAGGTCGCAGCAAGTGAGGGCAGCTCTCCTGCACTGGGCAGCAGACTTCTTTGGTGTTGGCTCTGCTGTGCTGCTAGAGCCCATGCCTGGCTGGCGGGAGGACTCTCAGGAGGGTAAGCACTAGTACCCACGTGGACACGGCCATCACCATTCACCCCTTCATTCAAATTATAAAATGTTTTCCAGTTGGTCTTGTCTTTCTACCACCCATTTTTATTTTCCTAATTGCTCTCCTCCTCTTCAGCTTCCTCAGTGAGCTCAATGGCACTGATTGCTACTGCTGATTCCTCTTTAAATGCAATTTCTTGAGGGCCAGGGAGATAGCTCAGTGGAATAAGCACTTGGCCTGGCAAGCGCAAGGACCTGAGTTCAATCCTCGGTTCTGCAAAAAATAAAAATAAATAAACAAATAAATAAGTACAGTTTCTTCAGGGGCTTTTCCAATGCAGACAGCAGAAAAGAACAGAAAGGAGAAAAAGAAAAAACATAACTGACTCTTCACTCCCCGCCCCCCAATTTTTTTTTCCTCTGACCTATGAAGAAGCTGTCCTCTTTGTTTGGCATCAATTTCAGCTCTGCAGATGCAGAAGCACATTGCTGTGCCCAGGAAGATGGGTCACAGTAGTCAGTACAGACCGAGCACTAGTAGAGGAGTATGCCTTACAGATCTGAGCACCCTGCAGTGCTGTCTTCCTGTCACCTCCAGGACCATTCCACAAGTCACAGGCTAAAGGATGCCTGGCTCTGGCATCTCTACTACACCAGGGTCCTTTGGATAAGTGGCCACTTAACATTCAGGGGCCACACTTTTCTACAGCCCCTGGAGGTCTGGCTCAGCCACCCCTCCATCCCCACGCAGCCTTCCATAGACAGGGGTCTACCCCACAGGCTGGATGGAGAACCTTGTCGCTTAGATGACTTCCGGCATTTCAGTGTCAAGTGAAAATTGAGGCTGTGTTAATGTTCCTGCAATAATATCCAACTCCAAAGAGAAGGAGGACAGAAATTCTGCTGCTAGCTGAAAGAAGCCTGAGGCACATTTTTGTTTTAATTCTTCTTTTTTTTTTTTTCATGGCTTTTCAACACCTGCCCTTGCTCTGCCACTCTCCTAACAAAACATAGCTTAGGCTGCTTTGCAGTATTATCAAGAGCTGGCCAGCAAATCTGTATATGACACCATGCTGTGGGTGGTCTGTGTGCAGTGTCGCGGTGGTCTAGAGCTTAATGCCCCCGACAAAGTTTCAAGGTTACACAGTTTTCCCCTAATTGCCACCTGAAAGGGAAAATAGCCTAGAAATGTGAGAATACCTCTCTGCAGACAGGAGTCTGCTCCGTAGTAGTTTATTCAACCTCTAGTGAGTTTCTCCTCTTTTTCTACTTTTGTTTTCTTATTCTTTCTATTTTAGTGAGCCTAGCTTTGTCCCGCCCCCATTTCAGTGTTAGGGGAGTGGGTGATTTCCTGGGGTGGGGCTACTTCTCTGGGCGGCTGGCTGTGGCACTGTGTCCACAGTCCCTTTCTGCTGATCAGTTCATTAAGGAAGGCTGGCTCACTCAGTGGAGGCAAGTGGTGCCGAAAGGGACTGCAAACACCTAGGTGGGCTGCAGCGATCCTGTCCACTAGAGCTGGCTCTCTGGGCTGAGAGTCCCACTTCCAGCCTTCTGAGAGCTTCTAGGACATGGCAGTCAGTGCTGAGTTGCTTGGGGCCCGCACAAATGTGAAGAACTATCTTCCTCCTGTCTCTATATCTCCAATACCAGCCCAATACCTGGCCTTCAATATGCACTCAATAAACAGTGACTGAAATAAGGAGTAGCCTTGGTACAAACTTGCCCACACAGGCTTTGGAGACAGGTTATATTTTAAACCTACCCTTACCCCACTTTCTAACTCTGCCTTGATTACTTACTCAGTTTTCCATTTCTTTCTTTCTTTCTGTTTGTTTTGTCTTTTTTTGGGGGGGGGGACTGAGCACTTATTCCACTGAGCCATCTCCCCGGCCCTTCAGTTTTCCATTTCTAAAATGGTGACAGTCACAGTACCTGTGTGAGGGTTACATATATTAAAACACCTAGACCAGCACCTGGCAACAGAAGTCATCTGACAAATACTTCTTATTTATGAAAATGCCTCCTATGCAGCCCTGCTACTCCAATAGGCAGCCTCTCTGAGCAAAGAGTTTGGTTCCAATCTCAAGTTTGCTAGGATTCCGAGGGTCACTTAGTCACCTGGCCTCTGCCTCCATGCTCTCTGTTGGGCTGAGGCTCACCCAGGCTTGCTTAACTGATCTGCAGTTGGCTATGAGGCAGTGTGGGCACAGGTGGAAAAGCAACATTCAGAATATGAAATCGGTTGCAAATCACCCTCTGGCAAAGCAACCTCATGTTCAGCCTGTCTGGCCCTTGTGGTGAGCGCAGGGTGCCTGGGGCTCTCTGTGGCCCTGCCAATGCCCTGTCGTACAATACGGCCTTCATTGTGATGATATACCCCACAGCGTTCGCTTGGTGACCTCTGTAAAGGTAGAAGGTAAGTCACTGTGAGGACCGACCCCAGACACCTCTCTGGTGCCTTTAGGGCCATCTTAGTAAGAAACACAGTCCGCCTTCTGGGAGCAGCAGAGCCTCATTTCACAATCTCCCACTGTCCTTCAAGCCCACGGGCTTTTTTCCTCCCCCTTAGCCTAGAAAGGAAGCATGGGTATCCATTTGCATTCCCAAGACAAGCTCTTACACATAAAATTCATTTCAGTGTGGAGGGTCTTCTTAGTCTCTCTCCTTGCTCTCACTGAGAAGCTGCAGTGAATTCCTAAGCAGCTTTAGAGGTTGACAGCAGGGCCTCCTGCGTCTGGTACAGACTGTCTGTGTCTCTCTGTCTGTCTGTCTATCTCTCTCTCCCCCTGTTTTAATCTCATTAGTTCAAGATCAGCCTTGCCTTTCCCCCATCTCTAGCTGGACCCTGCCCCTGGCTTAGTTAATGCTCCCTTGCCTGGCCTCCCCTGGAAATGCTGCCAAATAAAATAACAAAATATTCTTGTGGTAAGGCACGTTAAAACCTTGGGAAGATTTAAGCCTGGGCTTCTTGTGACGGACGCTCCCTCCTGTAATCTGTATTCCAATCTCAGTGTCAGCCGTGCTGTGATCAGAATATCCAAGGTCTCATAAAAGATTCAGAGCTTACTGACTTCTCTGACATTTGCTGTTTCGTGTTGTTCCCGCTTGGTCCCTTTCAGCTTCCAAAGACTCTTGCAACTGACTGCTGTGGATGGCACATTTGCAGGCATCTGGTATAGTGTACTAACCTGGAACAATACAGGACCTAACCCTTCCCCAAAAGTTAGCTGGGACTGGGATTAGGGTTCTTATTTAATTCGCCAGCTGTGTGCCTGTGTGTGTGTGTACCTGTGTGTGCGCCTGTGTGTCTGTGTGCCTGTGTGTGTGTGCGCACATGCCTATGTCTGTGTGTATGCATCTGTGTGTGTGTGCTTATGTGTTTGTGTGTCTGTGTGCCTATGTGCATGTATGCCTCTGTGTGTGTGTGTGTGTGTGTGTGTGTGTGTACCAGGAGTCTCCACACTGAGCTAATTCTCAGACCTCTCTCATTTCCTTTTCCTCTTTTCACATTCCTACTGCTTCTTCCAGAGAGGAAGAAAGAGTCCTTATGAATCCAGAAGATGAAGAAAATTTCAGTAAGCTTCTCCTCTTTGCTTCAGGGGCTTCAGAGGCTGGGGTGCCTGACTCAGGGTGTTTGAATCTTCCTACTTCTCACTATTACTGAAATCATAGGCTTTACATAGTTAACCCCATCAAACGGTTACTTGTGATGGGTCGGGTCAGCAGCTCACCACATAGAACCTAAGTACACTCCGCAATGGCCAACGTTTACAGTCCAGTTCCTTAAATGTGTGTGACTGACTCCATGAAACTAGGCGGGGCACAGCTGCTACTGATTGGCTTTGATCTGAGCTGGATAGCAATAGCTGGAAAATTCAAGCAAGGTATATTAGGGTTTGAGGGAACAGATGTCACTAAAGGATTGCGAGTGAATGGATCATATATTCATAAGAATGAATGGCGATCACTACAGGAGTCCCAGGCAGACATTCCAGCACATTCCAGTGACTTGACTTCCAGTCACATACCATGTGCCCAGCTCATCAGAAAGCTGTTTATGAAATAAAGGAAGTTACAACATACTTCTCAAGGATGTCAGACATCCTCCTAAAAGAAAGTTTCTAGGGGCTCAGCAATCTACAGACATGGCCTGGAGAAGAGACACGCGGTCACATGGCAAACACTACCCAGTCATCAGACGAAGTAGGAGCAAAGAGTATGATAGACTCATTGAATGACAGAGGTGAGACACTGTCAAGATGCCTCTCTGTGATGCAAGTGTCTGGAATTAAAACAAAAACACCCCCCTCAAAAAAAAAAAAAAAACCTCTCTAGCATAGAATTCCAAAACTTGGGCAGTCAAAAACCAAAGGTCTATTATAATTCAATCTCCTTTGAAAACACATTAGCTTAATTATTTTTGTAAATGGTATGGCCATTAGACACATTAGCACTGAATCTCAGATCAAAGTCCCACTCACACAAACAAGGCACTTGCACAATATTAGGCGGCATAAAGGTGAACAGGTGTTTTTAATCTATCCATTACTAAAACCTTCTGAAGAGGTGGAAAAAAACCCCTGGAATACAAATTGAAAATTAAAGACAAGTTGATGGTATCTCAAAATTAAACTTGTCATAAGAGAAAATTATAATCAAAATCAACTCTGTACTTTTCAGATCTCTCCTTTAGTCACATAATGCAGGCATAGCATGCATGTAGGTCTGAATATCAAAGCAGCAAAACTTAGCAGGGGTTAACATAATATGATAAGAACACTAGATCTGGTTTCGCATGTGAATATACCCATAAACATGTTTTCAGACTTAAGTTAGGCGACAAGGGAGTCTCCTGATGCACAGTAAAGTGGGTCTGAAAAGCTATAGTAAAGATGCTAAAAATCAAGCTATGTTACATTCTTTGGAGGGAACATATTTTTAAAGGTGCTCATGGTCTGACCTTTCTAACTTGAAATAATTCTTCAGTTCATTTTGCTTGGTAACAAGGAGCTGTGTTTTTAATTGCCACACTCAACCCATATTATGTACGCAGAGTAGAATCCATCTCTCTATTCTAATTCTGTATCAATGAAGAGTTCTCAATTGAGGATGATTGTGTCCCCCAGTGAACGCTGTGCAGTTTCAGGAGACTTGCCTGTCATAAGGAGGAGGTGGGGGACTCTGGACATAGCTACAAGTCCTTCAGTTATGAAAAGCACTGGGGTCAAGCAACCTGAATATACATTATCATCAACATTACAACAGTTTAAAAATCATCTCCCCAAAAAACCTTTAAGAAATGAAAAATGAGGAAATTAAGAGGGAAAAATAACTTATTGCAGTAATATTCTGCTGATCAAAATTGAACTTGATTTTGGTGGGTGTGGTAATATATTACTTCATCAGAAAATATGCTTTTAAAACCTACCGCCTGGACCTGCACTACACAAACACACTAAGAAATGTTGGCAATTCACCAAGGGTTTGAGGGGAAAATATTTACCCGGAGACAACCTTCAATAAACAGAGCAGTATTCTGATGGATTGTGTTAAAATCAAATAAAGTAAGATACCACAAAAGCAAACTTTTTAGCCAGTGAAGAATACACACATCAGGTACATAGAGCCATCTATGTGGGTATCCATCCAATTCTATAGCATCAGAGTTGTGACTCTCAGTAATAGAATAATATTATTTTTGAGATCAGTTAAGATATAAAATGTGCGTACTCTCAGTCTTTAATATTAATAAGTCTTGTAACTAGCAGTTTCTCGTCGCTCCGAATTCTTGAGCACAACTAGAAAGGGCACTTATCCTGAAAAATCTAATAAATTTACAGTTTTATATACTTCCTTCAATTGTAAAAGTCTTGTTCAATAAACTTTAAAATGCCACTATAGAGCAATAACACAGACAGTATAAACCCAGCCCTGGGAAAGCTGTGCAACCAGAAATTGTTCCCCTTTCTGCTAGAGCAATAAAGTTTTATATGTTTGAACTGACTGTAAAAAGGTTTGAATGTTGGCAACTGGGGAATAATCTGTCTTCTTTATAGTTATTATCATATTTCCCACAAGACCCCTTGGTCTGTGTCAATCCTTCTTGTATATGACACCTTTGTACTGTCAGCGAAAGCAAGTCTACTTTACTTTTTTTTTAACTATAGGACTTGTATCTGTTTTCCTTCAGATTACAGCTAACAGGAATAAATTATTTCTGACAAGCATCTATTGCAGCATTTTACCAAATAAAGCTGGTTGTGAACTGCTTTTCCGAGACAGAGAGGTGGGGTGGGAGAGACAGGGAGTCCTCTTTTAGCCTTCCCTCTCTTTCTTGCAACTGATTCAAATGCAACTCAGGGCTGGTTAAATTGGAGGAAATGCCAATAAAAGAAGATTTGTAGGAAAGTTGCTCTGGATGCCAGAAACCCATTGAACACTGCAGTGGGTCCTCCTGGGTGCTATTGGATCCAGGTGGAAAAAGAGGCTGAGGAAAGGGTAGGAGAAGGAATAATCCTTTTGCCTCCTGACCTCCTTCAGGTCTCAGGGTAGCTCTGCTCCTGGGTGCAGGCAGCAGGGGGAGCCCAGCTGGCAGATGTGGGTAGGGTTTTTCTAGACTTCAGTTAACAGCCAGTAAGGGCAGCCATGGTATGGCCAACAAGAACAGGCACCTGAACTGTTGTTGTCAAATGCATGGACTCCTGGCTGACCTGTCACACATCTCAGCTGAAAAGAGTTTAGGTCCCTAGTAATCGGGAAAGAGCTGTTTCACACATGTATATTTGTGCTGGGGAAAAGCTCCCAAGAGATCTACACCACACACACACACACACACACACACACACACACACACACAGAGCTTAACAGACATAACGATCTACACCCAGTAACACCCAGTAATCCATTACACACAACTATCATGATTTGTATATCAGAAGACATTACGTGGATAGATATCAATGGAACTGGGACAGAAGGCTGACCTACTCCCACTTACCTCTGCATACCCAAATGGGCAAAATCTTTTCAGAAGACCACAAAGACAGGCATGTAAACATAAGCTCACACATGCCCATATACATAGCTAATGCCTATCCACGCAAGTGCACATACTTCCTCACATGACCATGACACAGCCAACTGGAAGAACTAGCTCCCACATGGAAACTCTGATGTGGAAGGGTAAGCACCCAAAGCAACCACAAGTACAGCAACTCTACCAGAACGGGGCAGTGCAACTTAGACTCAGTCCATACCATTACAGCTCAGTGCTTCGAACAGCTCATTGTGGTGCTGACCTGTGGGCACCTGGGCAGCCTCATTTTGACTCCTCAGTACTTGAGGCTGGGTGGATGATCAAGGCCACATTATGAGGCCTCCTTCTTATCTTGTTTGCACAACAAGCATCTGAATCTACATATGGAAGATATTTATTGAAAATCACATTATGGCAATTTCTTCTTACCAGCAGGAGGGACAGGAATGCTCCGTCGTCCCCTTGTCCGTCTTTGCTCCAGAACAGATGTGCCCACACACAAGCCACACCTTCAGACAAAGGCCCTTTTCTGCTTCTTCAGAGCTCTCCAGTGGCAGCTGCCAGGGAAGCTTATTTACGAATCCAAAATGAGAGATTTTTATTCCTTCTGTACCTATTTTGCCTATGCGGTCAAAGCTTGCAAGTTATTTGCTTTTCAACAGGTGCTTGAGGATTTGGGTTTGAGTTACCTATCACCATGGTGCCATTAATACAAGAAAAATAGAGGCTATTTTTAAAGGCATTTTTTGTGTTCGTTTCAGCAGCGCATATACTAAAAGCATATTTTCGAACGTAACTCAAATACAGAAAAGCACACAAATCACGAATATACAGCTCAATGAAAGATACAAGATGCTTTCAAAATGTGTACATTTTCCTTGTGTGGGCTGAATGTGCTGGTGAACCATGTTCTAGCTGTTCTTGAACAGCGGTGGACTGTAGGCACCATGGCCAGTCACTAGACCATCACCACCAGATTTCTGTACTTCTCCCAGATTTTAACCAAAAAACAGGGCTACCTAGCTGAATCTGAAAATGTCTTTTCTTTCATGAACCTCAAGGGACTCGGCTTTCAGACAATAGTGACATATTTGAGGAGGCTCCTGAGATTGCAGAAGGCTTCAGGAAGCCATCATGATAGGGCTGCAGCCTTTAGATTGATAAGGAACAAAGCAATCCGGCCAGCCAAGGGAGTCTCCCGGGAGAGTCTGATGTTATTGTTGCTCAGTTCATCAATTTGCTCCATTACGTAATTACAGTTGTAACGCCACTAAAATAGGAATGCAGCACAAAAGGTAGACCAGCAAACACCTGGCATCACTGCCACAACCACTACTCCTTAGCGTGCCACAACAAACTTAGGACCTCTAATCTGAAAAATCAAACTCTAAAATGCTCCAAAACTCATTAAAAAAATTTTTAGTGCCAACATGATACCACTAGTGAAAAACTCCACACCATAAAATGTCATTTCATGAACAAATCTGTTTGAAATACTGTACACAATTGCCTTTGGGTTACGTATATACAGGAGATATGAAATATATGGAACATGAATGAGTTTCATTTCTAGACTGCTATCTTGTCTCCAAGATAGTTCATTTTGTAATATGAACAAAAATAACAATTTTTTTTAAAAAGCAATCAGAATTTAAAGCACTTCTGGTTCCAATATGTCAGATAAGGGACACTCAACCTGTACCACAAACTATTTCTGGCGCCTAGCACGGGTGGAGGACTTTCAGAAATCCTGGAGCTATAGCATCTCATTTAGTCTTCAGAAGTATTCTTACACTGGTATGTGACAGGACTGCTGAATGAGTGTTATGGTTTGTGTCTAGTTGTCCCCCTAAAGCCTCATGCAGTCATGGGGATGGGACTTCTGGAGTTTGTGTTAACTCATGATCCACTGGGATTATGTGTAATCCAAGGCTGGGA
>NDGN011305449.1:0-17211 GCA_002564285.1 Tympanoctomys barrerae
TTTTCTCTCATTGCTGGGACAAAATACCCAACACCCAAAATTAAGGAAGGAAAGGTTTATTTAAGGTGCACAGTTTGTGCAGGTTTCAGTCTATACTTAGCTGGCTCCAAGGCAGAGTGGCCCATGGCAAAGAGCAGCAGGCAGAGAGCAGCAGTCGGTGACAGCAGAAAACAACTAAGAGCTCAGGGAAGGGCAGCAGCTGCAGCTTTTAGCCAACCTTTCTCCCTCCTTATATTGTAAACAAGCTGTGGATGTGTAGAACTCCCATAATGTCCATGCCCTCCTTTTGCACAGGATGAGGATGTTTACAAAGTGAGAATCCTGGATCTCTCTTGAGGCACTTAATTAAGCTTCTGAACTTCTCAAGTTGACACAATGTATCAACTAGTATACCATCTTTATGATTTCTGGGCTTTTGACTCAGGGACTTCCTGCCCACAGCCTTGGAAAGAGGCACCTGCCCTGCAAGGCCCTTGTTATATCTTATATCTAGAAGTCCACTCAAAGCTTCCTGTGGTCATAAGTGGGCTTTTCAGAGGTGGCTGGGTCTAGAGTGTGTGATGCTGGAATTAAGGGAGTGTGATTAAGTAAGCTCCATGATTGTTTTGGGTAGTTTTGGGAGTAGGTAATGGGATGGATATAAAGGGACAGAAAGAAGGCAGGCTGGCTGAGGCCAATTCCTCACTACTGTGCTGCTTTGCTGGCTTCCTGCTTTCTGCCACTGTTACCTGTTTCTCCCCATGATGCCCCTCTGCCAAACCTGCCTCACAGCCAGCCAGTTGTGAGCTGAAACCTCTACAAACAGAACTAAAATAACCCTTTCCTCCTTCAACTTTGGGTGTCCGGTATTTTGTATTAATGATAAGAACTTAAGATATTCCTTCCATAATTCTTTAGACATACGTAGTTTAGATTTAGCTTGACTTTTTTCCAATTCTGGTTTAGAAATGACACTACTATTTTACACTTACCATTACTATTTTACACTTCACCATTTGTTGGGCTGAACTGTATTGTTTGATTAGTTTATTTGTAGTATTGGGGATTGAACTTAAGGCCTTCACACTGAGCTACATCCCATCTTTTATCTTTTTTCTTTTTAAAAGACAGGGTTTCTCTATGCAGTTTAGGCTGGTCTTGAACGTACTGTATAGCCCAGCCTGGCTTCAAACTCACAATGATCCTCCTACCTTGGCCTCCCAAGTGCTCAGACTACTAGTGTGTGCCACCATGCCCAGTGTCTTTTTTTTTTTTTTTTTTTAGGTAGGGTCTTGCTAAGTTGCCTAGGTTGGTCTTGAACTTGCAGTCCTCCTGCCTCAGCCTCCCAAGTAGGTGAGATTACAGGTGTGCGTCACATCTGGCTGGCTAAGCTGTTTTATCCTTGTGTTTTCAGGAATCAAAATGATTGATCCATATTGAGCAGCACTTCCCTAAGAGCACAGCAGCTAATAACTAGAGGATAGTCCTATTCCAGTCTTGCTCTGTTCTTGCCATATCCCTCTGAAGCTCACCTCGTTGATGGTATTCCACCACCCCTCCTTGCATACTCCATTTGTAATGTTAGTGAACCTACCTTGAAATGCATCATTTTGTACTATCCAGAGTTGATCTTAGGGCACTGTTGGTGCTGCACATTCTGTGGGATTGACGGCATTGGCAGCCTTGCATGTGTGGAGGTGGAGGGGCACATTGCAGTCTCTACTTTCTATTCACTCTTGCTGTGAACCTAAAACTTTTTTGAAAAATAGGCTATGAGCTAGGGATGATGCTCATTAGTAGACCATGAGCTTAGCATGGACAAGGACCTGGGTTGGATCCTTAGCACCAAAATTAAAAAAAAAATCAGTTAGAAACGTATGTACATTCTGGGCATGTTGGCAAATGCCTATAATTCCAGCCTCTTGGGAGTAGATGCAGGAGGACTGAAAATTTGAGGGCAGATTGGATTATGTAGGCTTGCTCAAAATAAAATGGAAAGGGCTGGTGGCATAGTGATGAACTGTTTGCCTTGTAGGTGCAAGGCATGGGGCTTGTAGTCTCAGTACCATGAAGCAAAGCAAAAATATGTACACATAATGAATACAAGTCCCTTTGGCTCCACATCCTCATCAGCATTGGATGTTACGAGGGCCTGGATGCTGGTCGTTGTGCCTGGTGTGTACTAGATTGGACTCGTAGTGATCTGCCTATTTACAGCCTCCCAAGAGCTGGGTTTACAGGTGTGCGCCACCATGCCCAATCTCAATTGCCCAGTCTCAATTGCTGTGCCCTGGGGGCGGGGCTGGCATTAGCATTTCACTGATGCTGTTGAATCTTTTTTTTTTGTGGCCAGTTTAGCCCACCCTGGGGGCAGGACTGGTGAAGCATGTGGGGTTGGTGATTGGTGCTCGAACCACAGTGCCTGCTTGCTTGCCTAAGCAGGTACTTTGGACCACTGAGCTATCTCACCAGCCTGTTGAACCATTTTTAAAGCAAATAGTCCATTCAGATCTTGTGCCTTGTTTTCATGGGGTTGTTACACATAGTTGTGAGAGTTATTTTATGTATTCAAGAAACAAGTCTTATCCAGTAATATACTTTACAAATATTTTTTCCTAGTTTGTGAGTTGTCATTTCATTTTCTTAACAATATCTTTTGTTTTTGTATATTTAGTGCAGGGTCTCACAACATAGATCAGACTTGTAGTGATTCTCCTGTTTTCAGCCTCCCAAGTGCTGGAATTACAGGCTCGCACAACCACGCCCAGTCTCATTCGCTGTCTCAGTGCGCTCTAGGGGTGGGGCCAGCACTGCACACCACACTGGGGATTGAATCCCGGCCACTGTGCTCTGCCTGAGCAGGTGCTTTTACTCCACTGAGCTATGTAGCTGGCCCTTAACAATATCTTTGAAGAGCAAGAAGTTTATAGCTTTAGCTTTTATATTAGGTTATGACCCATTTTTATTTATTTGGTATAAGGTCTCACTATGCAGCTCAGACTCATAGTGATCTTCCTGTCTCAGCCTTCCTAGCACTGGAATTATAGGCATGTACTACCATGCCTGGTTTTGGTGGCCAGCTTAGTGCACCCCACATTCCAGGGCCACCACAACATTCAATACCAGGGGTCAAATGTGGGTCCTTGTGCTTTTTTTTTTTTTTTTTTTTTTTTTACAAAGGGCCCAAAGCAAGCTTTCTTTCTGTTTTAGTCACATAAATTCACTTATTTCTTTGACTGAATGGCCATCTTGAAATGTCTTGGTATCTTTGAGTTCATTTCTGAAATATCTGAATAGATCCTTTGATCAAAATGTAGTGAGCCTGGTGGGAATTTGATTGTAGTGCATCATAGCTTTTGAACTTTATAATATTGAGTCTCCTGATCTATGGATGAACACAAAAGTGCCTCTATTTATTTAAACTTTGTTTAATTTTTCTCAATAGTGTTTTATAACTCTCAGTGGTCAAGTCTTGCACATGTTTTGTTAATATTGTCTCTACTGCATATTGGGTCTTGTTTTGACATAAAGACTAGCTTTTAATTAAAATTTTCATTGTAATAAATACACACAATACAAAACTATCACTTTAGCTGTTTTAAATATACAGTTCAGTCTATTTAATTTTTTATGCTATTATAAATGGCATTTTTGTTTACTTATAATCTCCAAATGAATAAAAATATAAATGACTTTTGTATGCTGATTTTGTATCCTGATTTGTATTCATAATTTTAGTTGATTTTCTGTAGAGTATTTGGAGCTACTAAAGTTTAGTTATAATAACAGTTCTTCCTATGTACTAGGCATTACTCTAAATGTGCGTATTAGTCCTCTGTCCATTGCTATAACAAATACCAGAGATGAATCAACTTATAAAGAAAAAAAGGTCTATTTTGGCTCATACTTTTGGAGGTTTTTGTTGATTCGGTGGAACAAAATCACCTGGTGACTAGGGAACAAAAGAGGAGGGGAAGGGGGCCAGCTTTCCAATGTTTCCTTCAAGGCCACACCCTCAGTGACCCAAGGACCTCTCATTAGGCCCATCTCTTAAAGGTTCTACCACCTCCCTAGCACCACTTCAGGGACTGAGACTCCTTAACACATAATTCTCTGAGAGACATGCAGGACCCAGAATGCAGCCATGACCTTTATGGAACTTACTTTATTTGGCCACACTAGCAACACTCTGAGGAAGCTATATTTTGGTGAGGCCCATCAGCTTTCCCACAGCCTAACTCCTCCATTCTGACTGTGGGGCTGGATGGGATAGGCCTTAGCTATGGAGTGAGACTGAGAGCCACAATCCTTTCCTGAGCACTTGTTCTCTGCCTGACCCAGGGCTGAGACCTCTGTACACATTTCCCCAGTTCTTTCCCAGCAGTGGTGGTAAGGCAGTGCTGTTACTTTCCATAACCAGCATGGACTAGACAACTGCCGAGCACAGGTCCACTGTGGGGTGGCCTTGGCTGCAGGAGAGCATGGCAGGGAGAGTGCCATAGCTGCCAGAAGGGAGTGCAGGGGGTAACCTGTCTGTAGTCTCTCTGCCTGTGGTGTGGTAATTCCACCCTCACTGAGTGGTCTTGTGAAGTAGGTGGGATCCTGCAGCTTTGTAATGGAAGAGCTTTCAGAATAGAGGACCAGTAGGTCACTGCAGGGCTGCTGCTGTAGGAAAATTGCCATCTCGAGGGACAGGCCACCTGGGCAGTTAGTTGAGTTGTACGAGGGGAGGGGAAGGGATTCCCAGTGCACAGTAGCTGTGAGGGGCAGGTGGTTTGCCAGGTCTGTGGTGGCAGCATCACGCTCCAGTACCTCTGCTTTCCATGTGTCTGTCACCCTGCTGGTTGCCTGTCTATCTCATTCATCATTGTAATACTGGTTGCAAAAAGTGTTTGTCCTTTGCATGGTGAGGAGTTTGGAGTCTGGTGGCTGCTCCTTGGACAGCTCCTCTGTGGCCTGTCCCAGGGTTCTGTCATGAATAGTACAAATGTGCCTGTGACAGCTGACCCTTCCACATATAAGCTCTGAGGGCAGAGCTCTTTCTGTGCTGCTTGCACATCAATGAGAAAGGAGCCTGTGGGCATAGTGCTGGTGATGCAGTGACCTCTGAGGCTGGACGCTGAGGGCTTGCCATGTCGCCCTGGAGACACCAGGCACAGGTCTAAGTCATGACCCTATAGTCTTCTAGCTACAGGAAATGGACATGGGACATTACATGGGATGCGTTCTCTCTCCCTGGGCATCGGCTTTGCAGGTGATCCCTTTCCATCATCAGGCGCTGGTACTGGGAGTGCCTAGGTGTTCCCAGCCCTGTCTGACGTCACTCTGTTCATCTTCCCATTCGCTTTAGTATGCCTGGGTGGAGAAGCACTTTGGCCCTGACTTTCTGGAGCAGATTGTGCTGACCAGAGACAAGACCGTAATCTCTGCTGACCTCCTCATAGATGACCGGCTGGACATTATAGGCAAGTGGCTTGCAACAGGGGAGGTGTGGGTGAAGCAGGCCTGGGGCTCCATGCCCCCATGTCCCCTTTCCCCTCAGTGCCTACTTTTCTGAAGCTTCCTTGTTCCTGGCAGTGCACTCTGTCATCAGGTCTTGTCAGGTGTCCAGGCTGGAGCTGGCATTGAGTCTCTTGCAAGGGAGACAAGGTCCTTTCAGCATGTGGCCTAAGCATGTGGAAACTCCTGGGAGTCAGGATATTCAGGGCCTAGCTTTCACTTCACTGGCTGGGTGGCTTCCAGTGAGTCACGTCATGCTTCCCTCATCTTTCTTGTCTTTTTCATGTAAAAGGAGGACTTGACTCTGAACTTCAAATCTTTGCTTTTAGCAACAAACCCTTCTCCCTCCCCCTTTTTTTTTCTGCTCAAAAAGTTTGGACTGTGCCTAGCATACAACAGGAAGGCAGAGTATAGTTTTTTGTTGTTGCTGTTTCAAGGTGATTTGAGCATTGTTTTATAGCATGTGCAGCAGCTCCTGGAGTCTTTGGTGGCTGCAAGTCAGTCTGTTGTTTTGGATCCCCTGGGGAGAATACAGAATATGTCTATACCTTCTCCTGTGTCCAGACATGGAGTTCACAGAGGGCCCTCAAATGTGCTTAGGGGCAGGGCCAGTGCCACCCAATCCCATGATCTCCCTTAGGAACTCAGAGCCGTCATTGCCCATCAGGCCTGGTGGGCTCCTGTTTCCAACCACAGGAAGCAGGGAGGGCATCCCCTACTTGTGCCAGTGGAGACAGGAGGAGTTGGAGCTTGGGCCCAGGGAACCTGTGGTGAAAACCAGTAAGCTGCATACATGGCTGCTTCAGTCTGGTGTTCCTGCCTGCAGCCATGCTGGGCAGCCAGGCATGCAGCTTGCCTCCGACCTTCCCTACCATAGGAGTGGTAAGGCCCCACTAAGCACACACACTATGCGCTGCCCCAGTCCTGGCTGGGCAGTGCCTCGTCTATTCCTCACCCCCACAAAAGGTGCTTTCACAGGCACCACTTTCCTGACAAGGAAACAGTCTGGAAATGCATGAGGCTTGTGCCCAGGGCTCAGGGCCTCTGCACTCAAATGCTGCTTTCCTGCTACAGGGGCTGAGCCACACCCCAGCTGGGAGCACGTCCTCTTCACATCCTGCCACAACCGGCACGTGTGGCTGCCTCCCTCACGCCGGCGGCTGCACTCATGGGCGGATGACTGGAAGGGCATTTTGGACAGCAAGCGGACCCGCTGACTGCTGCCCTGCGACTCCTCCTCCACTGATGCCAGTGCTCCTGCTGAGGGCCGATGGACCTGTGGCTCCCTCTAGATGTGTGGGCCAATACCACCTCCTGCTGTATGCTCCTTCCCCAGCCCTGCCAGGCCTTAACCTGCTCTTGGGTAGGGCTGGGCCTCTGGACCCCTGGACAGAGACACATGCACCCAGGATGTTTGCACTGACCTGAGGTAGTGGCCTCAAGCTGCCAGGGGTCCTGAGGCTCACGCCAGGGAGTTGTTGAAAACAGTGGCCCTGTCTACTTGCTGGGCCTTGTTCAGGTCCCTGAACTGCCAGGGCACCCTGGTCTCTGGGTCTGCTGCTATCAGCAAGTGCTGGGAATATGATAGCCAAGGTGCTTCCTGGTGGGCCAGAGGCCCTTACTGTCCTGACCACAGTACCTATCCTACTTGCCCAGAGTATCTGGGCTTCCCGAATGACTTGTCATGTATTCAGCAAACACCAGCCCCTGTGCTAGGGCACAACACTGGTCCTGCCTGTGACCAGCTCCAAGGTATTGCTGCTCCATCCCTGGGTCCTTGCTCAGGGCCTGTCACAGTGTCAATGGGCTGAATGTTTGTTGAATGCATGAGAAATAAATGCTGTTCACTTAGAGCCTGATATTGTGGCCTCCTTCAGCTTCCACCCCAAGGTCCTCTGGTGTGGGGCCCCTCCTCAGGAACCAAGAGTCTGGGGTTCCACACACTGACAAGAGGGGCTTCATGGTGCCTCCCCCCCATTTGTACCTGTGAAAGCTGCAAGTAAAGGCCAAGGCAGGACAGCTCTGAGTGGCAGAGTGGGCAGCTCTGGCGTCTTCTGTGTCTACCCTTCCTGGCCAAGCCCTCCTCCCTACCTGCTCCAGCCACTCCTAGTCTCTGCTTCTCTCCCAGGCAAGACCTGGAGCCCTGACTTTTATTCCCTTGAGCAACTGAAAGATATACTCCAAACCAGAAGTTTCTTGCTGTACTGTCAAGAAGTTTGGAGGTGTATGCCCTTGAAGAGAACATGAGTCACCCACACTTCTCATTTGTCCCACCTCTGAGTTTCTCCTGGTAGGCCTTTCTGTCTCTTATGACTAGAACTATTCAGGGCGCCTTAAGGAGAAGACCATGGCTGGGGCTTTGTTGAGCTTTCTGGCTTCCTGGCTCTCAGAGCTCACAAGCTTGGGCTCCACCACTCCAGCTTAGGGAGGGTCTTCCTGAGCATCATTGCCTCAATTTAGGGAGGGAGGCCCCCTGGGCTCTCACCATAGCTTGAGGAGGAAGGTCCTCTTTAGGCTCTGTAGCCTGAGCTGGGGGAGAAAGGGCTCCTCTGGGCTCTGTCCATCCAGCTTGTAGATGAAGTGTTTCCCCTAGGCTCCTTCACTTTGGCTTGGGGAGAAAGCCCCTCCTCTGTGTCCCATTGGTCCAGCTGAGGGAGGAAAGGGTCCCCCTGAGCTTGGCCAAAGAGCTCTGAGTAGCATCGCTACTGCCTGCAGCACAGCTTTGTCTCTTGCTCGGGGACTGCTCTAGAGGTTGTTCTGAATGGGAATATATGGCTTGCAGCAACGAATCCAAATGATATGCAAGGTCCAGAGGAGTTCTGGCCATCCTGCTTGAAAGCCCTGGAGCAAAGCAGGCTGCAGGTTGCTTGCATCCCATTTGCTCCCCAGATCCTGCTGCTCTGAGAAGAGGAAACAGCTGCTGACTGGTGCCGTGCCCAGGAGTGCTCTTGGGGAGGGCCAGGAGAATGTGTGACATGTGGAACGAGTGAGTCATCTGATCCTGACTCCTGGTTGGACTTCGTTCTCTTCCTTCCGCAGCAGGGCCAGCCCTTCACCCACCCTGACACTTTGCCCGCTCTGTCCCTGTTGACTGCATGTCTGCATTTAGGGGGACCCTGCAGGCTGTGCTTCTTCTAGCTGTGAGGGTGATGGCACCTGCCTGGCCCCCAAGGTGGGTGAGGTGGTTGCGTCCCGCACCTACACGGTGATGGGTAAGACCCACCCAGTGCTACTGTGAAACCTGCGATGATGGTGACTCAGGAAGCAAAAACAGCACGGCTCGTTTCTACCTTGGGATCTGTGCCACGGATGGCAGAGCAGTCCTACTGGGCGTCCTCGGCTCTGTCTGGGTTTCCCCATCTTCCTGCTGAGGACTAAACAGCCTTATCCAGAGATGCAGCAGGGACCTGCACCTGGTCTGATAGTCTTCTCCACCATGCTGGGGACTCCCAGGTAAGCTGGAGGTACGGGGAGCCTCTATCCACACACACAGCAGGAGCCACACAGGACAGACATGGGATGGCCTGGCCCGGACCCCCACTCAAGAGACATGACCTCCTTGTCACAGCTGCATTTTTCTCCTGACTCTGGGGTGCCCTTGCACCCCATGAATCTGTGAATGTAGGGCTGACCTGATTTCTCTGGCTGGTCATACAAAGCTACAGCGAGAAAGCTGTCTGAATTCTGGAGACTGACTCCTGTGAAATCTCTTCTTTAACGCTGAGGGTTGCTGCTTCAAGTCTTAGAGCCAGTAAGGAAACAACCCCACAGCTGCCCTGTTTGTTCTCTGCACACCTGGAATCACTTGCCTCAGGGCAGGCAGCCACTGGAGCAGCATAATTAGTGTAAAGGAGCAGAACTAATTGCCGGGGTGAAGATGCTTCAGAACCAAGCCCACCAGACAACAGTGCCAGGGTGCCTGTGGTAATGAGGACATGCACTAGGGAAAGGCCCAGTGCTGGGGGCTGGAGAGGGCCTGAGCCCAGCTCTAGGGACAGCCCCTCTGCAGGCTCTCCAGAGATGAAAGGCATGTCTTTGTGAGGCCTGCCTGTGTTGCCCTCTGTCATGTATGGGCACTGCTGTCTTCAGTGTCCTTGGAAGAGCAGGGTGCCCACAGCAGCTGGGGACCTGCATCAGAGCCCCAGTTTACCACCCTTTGTCAGATTTCACCTGAGTGAAGTTGAGGTCACTTTTCTCCATATGGAGAAAAGTGGGGGGGAACGTATGTTTTTCTTTAAATGGTGGTGGTGGGGGGAACGTATGTTTTTCTTTAAATCCATTTGGTACCTGGAAAATAGACATAAAATAACTAAAATTATTATACATTGAGCATCTTTTGTTATTTAAAACTGAGGAATAAAAACAAATTTTACCAAATTAAAAAAAAAAAATCCATTTGGTAAACATACCTCCAGATGGGACAGCTGAGGCTGGCTCTGTCCAGGATAGGGTCAGCTTGGTCTCAGGTAAGACATAGCTTCACGGCAGGGGCTTGTCAGGGACAAGCTGCTCACTGTCTGGCATCTGGGAAGCACTGGGAAGGGGCCAGAGGGCCTGTGTTTGTGGGTTTTCTCTTCAGTTTTTAAAAACAGTATGAAGGATTGAGTCTATGTTTAATCTCAACTAAATTTCCCAGGTTGTCCTCAAACTCATGATCCTCTTGCCTCAGCCTCCCAAACAGGATTGCAAGGGGACAGGCACTGTCATACCCAGCTCTTTTCAGCTTTGGTTCCATCTGGGTCCCAGCCAATTGGGCAGTCAGGGTCGATCTCCCCACTCACTGCTGTCCCATATGCTGGCTATCCTAGAAATGCCCTCACAGACACTTCCAGAAGGATGCTTTACCAACTTCCTAGGTTTTTCTTAGGCTAAGCAGGTTGGTGATTTAGAATAACCATTACAGGGCTCTTGTCATCCTTCTCAACCTGCTCCTTTATATCTGCCTGTGTAGGATGTCCTCTGTCCACAGGGCCTATGAACTGAGTCCTCTGTGAGCTGCAGATGGGCCTTGGGAGGCTCTCTGATGCCACTGCTATCCATTGACCACTCAACCTTGTGGACAGAGACATCTGTTCCCAGACCATACTGACCCCTCAAGGGTGTGTTGTCCCTGAGCCTGGGAGTCTGGCTAGGAGCAGGAGAAACAGTCACCTCCACAAGGACCCATGAACAACTCTACTCAGAGAGCTCTAGTCCCTGAGCCCCAAAGACCCCACCTGAGGGGGTGCAGCCCCATCCTTCCTGGACATAGGGTCTTGGGGTTCTCCAGCTTAGACCAGATCCTATCTGCTAGCACTTAATGGAATCTATGAAAAATCCTTGCCCCTTGGCTGGTCATGTAGACATGGTGATGCATGTTAAGGACATGTTGCTTCCATCCTTGTTTCTATCCTTCCTCATAAAATCCCTCAAAGCAGTGCTATTGTCCTGTGAGGGCGGACAGGGCTGAGAGATTGAGACTTTGTCAAGGCCATACTGTATGTAAGACTCGGGCCCGACTCTCCTGATCTCTTTTCAGAGATCCATGCACAGAGACCAACATTGGTGGCCTGCCGTTGAGGCTAGATACCCACCTAGCAGATATCTCCTGCTGGGACCTCATCCTCACCTTTCTGCCAGGGACCCAGGGCAGGGTTCTGAGAGATGCTGGAGCCCTCTGCCCACACCAGGTGGAAGCACTGCCCATACATGTGGAGGGACAGTGTGGTGTGCTAACCCCTCAGAAGGATGATGGTTCCATTGGCCAACTTATTTTGAATTTTTACTACATCACTCACCCATAAACCATGTGCTTCTTCCAAGGGCTGTACATTCTGTGGGGGCACCAAGTAAGTATGTCCCATATACCCTCTGCCATGGTGACTTGGTCTCTGCTCAGGCAGTTGCTGCCTGGTGCAGACCCAGTGGAGGTGGTGAGAGGTACTTCTGTCCTTTTAACATTAGGCTCTGGGCAAGTGGCTGAGCCCTTACAGAACGGACGTGGGCGCCCTTGCTGCTTCCCTGCTCTACGAGGAAGTCTCGCTTTCTGGCTGGGAGAGTCCTTGCCGCCCATCTACCTCTCTGGTTCATGCTATGATCATGGGCCCATCCCTGAAAGGCCTTCATGCTGAGTAGCAGACTTCTATGTGCTTGTGTTCTAGAAGCAGCTCTGACCCGCTGGGGAATCAGACATGGTTGTACATGCCTGCGATCCCTGCAGGAGATCACTGTGAGCTTGAGGTCAGCTTGTGCCACATGGCGAGAGCCTATCTCAAACACACCCCCTAGCAAGCGAAGTCTGTGCACCTGGATATGGTGGGCATGCTTTTTCTGGGGGACCAAGTGATGTGGCCAGGGTGCTGTCTGCCTCCTGATCCTTTGGAAAGTGCTCTCTGACCCTTTCTCCCCTTCTCTCTGCTGCTGACCCTTGGCCTCAGATCCTCCCAGTGGCAGAGCAGCCAGCACCAACCCCTCCAATCCGGGTACCATGCTGAGCCAGCAGTTGAAACAGCAAAGAAAAGGCCCAGAGGTGGGGGAGTGCTTGTATCCATGGCAACCCAGCAGCAGTGTCTGTAAAAACTGCTCTGTCTTAGCCACTTTTCTTTCATTGCTGGGATGAAATACTTGATGCCCAAAATGAAGGAAGGAAAGGTTTACACAGTTTGTGGAGGTTTCAGTCCATAATCTGCTGGCTCCAAGGCAGGGTGGCACACGGCACAGGGACAATACTTCTAGGCAAAGCAGCAGGGCAGTAGGGGAACAGCGGGGAGCAAGCCTCTTTTCCTTCCTCACATGGTAAGCAGGTTACCTGCCCTGGGGTGGGTGTAGCACTCATACCATCTCCCTGCCCTCCTCTTCCACAGGATGAGGATGTTTATAAAGTGAGGGCCCTGGCCACATGCTGAGTGGCTTAGTTATGCTTCTAAACTTCTCAGCTTAGCACAATATACCAATCATTACAAGCTCTGATCCACGTTTCCCACTGAGAAATCGGAGGCTTGGTGAGACTGGATGGTTGGGTCTGAAGTTGAAGTTGCAGAATGGGATCTATACCCACCACCTCCAGGTTCGTGGGCAGCCCAGCCTTAGGTTAGTGGGGGCCCCTGCAGGAAATGAATTGCACTCACAGCAGTTGTGCCTAGCCCACCAGGTGCACAGGTGTGGGTGGGTGTGACCTAACTGTGGCAGGACAAAAGGAACCAGGGACAATGGCTGCACATCAGGGGCACTGTGTGTTGTGTCTGCCCTTGCACTGGAGGTGAGAAGGAACCTCAGGTATCCTGGCTGTGTGTATGGGGTATCAGCTGGTGATGTGGGACATCACCAACAATACTTTGTGCTCCTGTGGTGCTGGGGATGAACCCAGGGCCTCTTGCATGCTGGGCAGTGCCTACCATTCGCTTCACCCAGCCTCACTAATGGCAGCATTAAGCCTTGGGTTGGTTTCATGATCTGAGTCGTATGTGGATTGTTGGTGGTGAGAAGTCTCCACAGTGGCACGTCCTTACAGGGACACAGATGCCAGGGGTGGGTGGGAAGGCCTCAGTACAGTCCAGCTGCACACCCTAGTGTGGTCACATGACAGTAGAGGAGGGGGGACGGGAAGGGGAAGAAATGGGAAGGGGGAAGGCAGAGGGGGAGGAGGAGACACGCTTTGAAGCTGCTGCAAGGACCAGCTGCACATGAAGAGGCTACAGAAGGGAGCAGCCGCAGTCACTGCTTTGGTGCCCGGACCTCCTTGGTGGCTCTGCGACGGTAAGTGGGAGCACTGAGAGTTCTTCCTTAGGATGCTGGATACATGCTGTGGGGCTGGGATGCTGACAGGAAGGCCAAAGATGAAGAGGCATTGTGGGAGCTGTGGGTCACAGGTACAGACACACACACACTCATACACACACACGCATATGGCGTGTCCTCCATTTACGGGAGGCTGGCCTGGAGTTGGCACTTTCTTACTGGGTCGCCAGATCCATGTTGATCGGGACCTGCTGCAGTATCACTTAGCAGTAGCCCTCTCCTTAGTGCTCACTGTGCTCCCGGCAGTGGGGTTCCCCTGGCTTGGCCTAGGACAACCATCTCTGTATGGAACCTGCAATCCCTCCAGAGCATTGTCCTGATGTGGCCACCAGGTGGCAGGCTGGCCCCATGCAGGTTGTGCTAGGGTGGCTGTTGGACTGGCAGCGTGGCCAGCTGTGGAGAAAGGAGGGGCCCACTTCCCTAAATTCCCTTTATGTTCTCCCCCCAGGCTGCTGCGGACGGGGGGCCCTACAAGTCACCCAGCCTCTGAGTGCGACGGGCTTACCCCGGCCTGCTTATCCTGCTTATCAATCTTTTCTTCCAACCACAAACCTTGGACACCCATCACCTATGAATTTTACGGGTGGCCTAAAAAGAAAACTCATTTTGCTTCCATGTCAGGGCTTGCACAGGTCCCAGCTGGGTTTTTCTCCTGCACACCTACACCTAGCGGTGCTGTCTGTGTTACAGAGGATAATAAAGCACGTGGGCTCATCCTGACACCATCTCGCAGACGCTCTGGGATCCTTGGACTTCCTCCAGGAGCTGTTGGTTGCCAATTCTCAGGGAGCCTCCTGCACCAGTCCTTATTCCTGAGCTTTGGCCACAGCCAAAGCCCCATACCTCTGTGGCCATGACAGGCGAGAGCCACTTTGGCAGTGGTTGTATTTATCCACAACTACCCAGGCCTGAGGGGCCAGGCTGAGGAGGACCTGTGAGTTTCAGAGAAGGCCAGGCCAGGCCAGGCCTGAACTGGAGTCCTTAGAAAGTTACCTTCTAAGCCAGAAGTGGTGTTGCCTAGTCATAATTGTAGTACTCTGAGAGCCTAGGCACAACGAATGCAAATTTGAGTCTGGTTTGGACAAGTTAACAACTTAGCAAGAACCTGTCTCAAAAATAAAAAGGGGTCAGGGAGATAGCTCAGTAGAATAAATATGCGCTTGCCTGGCAAGTGTCAAGGTCCTGAGTTCAATACCTGGTCCCGAAAAAAAAGAAAGAAGAAAAAAAGGAGCTGGAGATGTATGTATCTCAGTGCAAAGGCCAGGGTTCAATCTCCAGAACTGAAGAAAAAGACAATTTAGGGTCCACAGGAAACCATCAGATATGAAGCTATTTAAAATGTAGGGAGAGGCGGCGCAGAGGAAACGAGGTCTGCGATGCAAAATCTAGGATTCTCGGCCATATTTTTCTGTCATCTAAATCTCTCCAGCCAGAACAGAATCGGCAAGGCGCGAGAACTACAGTTTACATATGTGACCACTGGATGGCGCCAGAGTCTAAGCTCTAGCTGTCTGCATTCCTTCTGCGGAAATCTTTCTAAACCTCTGGAGTCTGCAGGCAGGCCCCACATCCAGATGGCTGCCTGTTCCTAATCAACATTACTTTCTGACCCCGTGTGCCTTCTAGAAGTTCCGGTGGTCAGGACCTGAGCACCTCAGCTACTGCTGTCCCAGAAGACAGATGATTCATATCAACTGCTGCGTCATCTAAACCTCAGAAGATGGAGAGGAGGAGGTGGACAGCCCGGGTCCTGCTAAAGGAGGAGGCCTCCATGGGCCCAGCTGTCACGTGTAGTCTGTCTGCTGTGCGTTTGCCCCTCATGCTTTTATGAGGCCCTTTCTGCAAACCTGAGTTTGCAATCTGGTGGCTATCCAACGTGTTCTGTTGGGTTATGGTGTTTTTTTTTTTCAAGATACTTTTATGTCCTCGCTTGGCGAGCTCCTAGGGGACTGGCTTGGGATGCTCTGGTGAGCAGTAGGCCAGCGAGGGGGGACTTTCGCTAAGTGTGCTCCTGGGGTGCAGTCCTGCTCTCCAGGACTCAGCGCTGCTGACATATTTGTGCCACCTCCGCGGTCCCTGGTGGCACTGGATCCCTGACCTCTGAGTAAGCAGACACTCTTATTCCTCATCATGTCACACCCCACTCCCAGCCTGCAGCCCCCTTTTTCCCTGCCTACTTAGTTCAGGCCTCGCCTACCTTCAAGGTTCCGCGTCATCCGCCAGGAAGCCCGCAACAGTCTGCCCCAGCCCTGGGACAGCTAGCTCTCTTCCGGCAGCCTACAGCACTTGTTACCTGAGGCACTAACCGCAGCAGGGTCTAGGGAGGAAGTGACTAGCCAGTGAAAGGCAGGGGAAGCAGGAAGGGGGGGGGGGGCGGGAAGGGCCCCAGCACTTCCTGAGCATTTGCCAAATGCCTTAGGACATTCCTGATCTTCCCAAGTGATTATGAGGCCCATAATGATAAACTCCTTTTAATTTTGTAAAAATTGATGCAGGGAAGGAAGCGCCCAGGTTCACTTCAGCTCCCAAGCTGCAGCACAGAGCCTGACATTCAATCAGCAGCGCAAGGCTGCAGATAGGAGGAAGCCCAGGGCGTCCAACAAACAGAAAAGGATCAAGGGATGGGATGACTCACAATGCAGCCTCCTCCATCATCCCCAATCCCTCTGAAGGATAGAAAGTAGGTACTTAAAATTCACAACCACGCAGGGGAACAAGGATGCTGCCTTAGTAAACCAGACACGTTGCCAAGGAGGTACAGGTGAAAGAAGCTGGCACTGAGGGGAAGAGTGGCTGTTTCAGATGAGGGAAATGCTTTAGGGCAGGGTGGGAGTGGTCAGAGGGCCCCACCGGAAGGCAGCGGTAGTCAGCTTTCTGCTACGAACCAGCTAAAACAATTCACTTGAAAATAGGGAAGATTTATTGTGACTCAGATTTTGGAGGCTTCACTGCTTCAGCCCTGCCATAAGGCAGCACATCATGGGGGAGGTGTTTGTGGTGGAACAGACTGTTCATCTCATGGCTGGAACTCAAAAGCTAGAGAGGAAGAGCAGGGACAGGGGTCATGGCTGGAACTCAAAAGATAGGAAGAGCAGGGACAGGGGTCTCCCAGTCCCCTCAAAAGCACCCTCAGTGACCTAATTTCCTCCAACTGGGCCCTAAAGTTCTACCACCCTCTAGAGCGTGTGTGCCAAGGACTGAGCCCTTAGCACATTGGCCTTTGGGCGCCATCCCAGATCCAATGGCAGTGCCATCCCGGGTACTTCAGTGGGGCCTTGCATCGAGGGGGTGACGCTGCAGAGCAGGTGTGGGTGAAGTGTGTCTCCTCTAACTCTCCAGGCCAGGGCTCCCCACACACGCACTGCGCAAGTGGGAGAGACGGAGATTCGCACGGGACTTGGGCAGAGTTGGGCTCATGCCATCACAGCAGCTGCTCACTTGGCCACCACGAGCTTGTGCTCTCTGCTGTGTTCTGGCACCCTTCCAGGGAAGCGATGATTGGTTTTTCTCATTCTCGAAGAAAGCACTGCTCACATGTCCAGATGGATTCCAGAGGCTTAGAGGCTTGAGATCTGAGAGCCTGGCGTGGAGAGGGAGTGGTCCCGGAAGGGGCTATGCGGGCTGTCTTCATGGCCCCACAGATTAGAAGAGGCCGTCAGGTTCCACTGGGGCTCCCCTGGAGCCTGTCTCTCCATTCCTACCCTGTCACCTTGTAGAGGAGGTATCTGGAAGCCAGAGAGGTGTCCGGCGTCCCGCAGCTGCAGGGCTGGGCCATGGAGTGCCTGCTACCTTCCCATCACGCTGCTGCCTGACTATGGGCCCAGCAGCCTGTGCCCCGACTCTGCCTGCCTTCCCTGCCGCAATGTGGCTCCCAACCCTAAAGGAAGAGCCTACGAACATATGAGAACTTGTACTGTAACGTCATGTAACTCGGTAGTGTCCCAAATTTTCTGATCA
>NDGN011305457.1:0-12881 GCA_002564285.1 Tympanoctomys barrerae
CCATTAGAAGAAATCCTGACACCCAGTGGATCACCAAGCCAGTCCACAGGCACAGGGAGACGCGTGGGCTGACCTCTGCAGGCCGTGAGAGTTGTGGCCTTGGAGAGGGCGACAAGTTCCACCACACTGTTGGTGGCTCTCGCCATGCAGCTTGGAGAAGGCGCAGCACTCTCCAGCTCCACCATTACCGCTAATAACGCTAGTGATGTTTGTGAAATTCATGACCCAATCAACAATGTAGGACAGTAAATAAATAAATATGTCCCTACTGTTGTTCTTGGGGTCCTTTGCCAATCAGGCATGGGCTACCACCTGACCTCAGCTATTATCTCTTGTCTTTATTTTCTAAGTCCTCTTGCTGTTTTCTCTGGGCCCTCCAAGAAAGCAGCTAATCTCTACATTTGGCTGTGCATAAGTGCAAGGTGTCTATCCGGGAACTCCTATGAAATGAACGTAACTGTACACTGGAAGCAAGCTGAGCCCCCCAGCGGAGCACATGGAGCATGACCAGGCAAGGCTTTGTGGTGCTTCTTGATAGGGGCCTCTGGGAGTGCGGGCACCTCTTACGCAGATGCTGCCCAAGACACTGCCTGAGCCAAGTCCTGCAAGCATGTCAGGCAAGCCCAGGTCGCAGCTGTTCCCAAATAAGGTGTGTGCTCTCTAAACAGCGACATGATCAAGAGAAATACAAAGGCAACTCCAGACAAAAGACAATGGAGACATGGGATGCTGGACTGTAGCCCAGACTGCCAGAAACAACCGAGAGGAGGGATGTCACCAGGACGTTTGACAGAACCTGAGTAGGTGCCATGAATTGAATGGCAACATAATAAGAACGCAATTATTTGAAATTTATGACTTTGGTAACTGTACCGTCAGTTATTAATGTCCTAGTTCCTTTTCTCATTGCAAAAGCAAAAGGCCCAATGCCCACAGTTAAAGGAGGAAAGGGTTATTTAGCTCGCAGCTTGTGGGGGTGTCAGTCCACAGCCAGCTGGCTCCAGGGCACAGTGGTGTGGCACGGGGGCCATCACTCAGGCCTGAGGAAGACAGCAACAGCAGAAGGGGTAGGGGACGGCCTCTTGCTGTCCCCTCTGTTGATGCAAGGTGCCCCCACCCCACCCCAGGGCAGGCGCAGCACTCATACCCTTAATCCCAGCGCTGGACCATGAGTCAGTCACAACCTCTAGCCCCAGCCACCTCTGTAAAGCCCTCCTTCCCGACCGCACGAGGCTGGCGAGGCATCCAGATGCACACAGTGAATGCATTTGGAGGACACTGACATATTCAGACGTGAAGGGAAACCTGCTCCCAGCTGACTCATGAGCAGAGCACAGACACAGAGAACGGGAGGGAACTGTGGCTCAGTGTTGAGAAATTTATGACTCTAGGGGCAAGGGCACGGGAGTCTCCATACTAGTCTTGCAAATTTTTTATAAACTTGAATTTATCTCAAAAAAAATTTAAGGAAACAGTCAGAGAAATATCAACCAAAGGTGATGTGTGTTGTTTTTATTCTAAATGAAAAAATAAACCAACTCAAAACAGATAGCTGTGGACAATTAGAAGAGCTTGAAAGTGGGCTAGGCCTTCAGTGGTGCCAGGAGTCCTGCTGACAGGGTTAAATGCTGCCATGCGATGCTCACGTTAAGAACCAGCAGCTGTGTGCCGAGGTGCGCTCCTGAAGCACTTACAGGGGGCTGCTGGGAAGTCTGGGATCTGCCTCTCACTATTCCAGGAGGAAAAGAGCCGTGGAGAGGAGCAGAGGAAAAGCATCTGCGGCTGCCTCGCTGCTCGGGGGTGAACGAGGGCCCGGCACCCGCCCTTCCCTGGGAGCAGCTGCGCACGAGCCCGGGGGGCATCCTGCTCTAAGCGGAGGAGCAGGTCTCTCCCTGGACTGTGCCGTGGTCGGGTGACAATGCGGAGTGATTTGAAGCAGCTGAGTCCTTTTCTCCTGGCCCTTCTGCTGGCCCAGCTTCGGTGACCGAGTCAGGACAGCAGAGCAGCGTGAGAGACGACTACTTACCCGGGCAGAGTAAGAGGACAAGGAGAAGCACGAGAACTTTGAGGGAAAGAGGTGCGTCCTGCAAGTGGACTGAGGGCTGCGGGAGCGAGAGGGCCCAGCTGCGAGGCCTGCACTGAGTCCTGCCATCATCCTTCACAGCCGACCCAGATGGTCCTGCCGGAGCATGAGCTGGAAGATGGGGATCGGGTGCCAGGTCCAGCTCGGTCTCGAGTCGACTCTGCCGCATCCCCTCAACTGGCAGGTCGCAGCCACCTCCTGCAGGAACATAGCCAGGCCATGGTCTCCTACTTCAATCAGGAGCAGGCTAAAGTGACACACTTTAGTGAAAACAAAGCTCCCTGGAGAACCGCGGATGCTCTGCAGGGGCAGCAGGATTTCTAGACACTCAGGGCCAGAGACCAGTGCTCAGAGCAGCTGTACCTGCAGTTGCCCTGTGGTGATAACTCTCCGTGACCTTCTCAGATGGTGTCCCTGCACTGCCTTCCCCAGGGCGTGAGGAGGGGGCAGTCCTGCTGGAAGGGCACCCCGGCTGGTGTGCCACAGAGACCAAGGGGCAACCGTCCAGCCCTGGGCAGTGTCATGGAGCCCACCCAGGGACCAGAGCAGCCATGGAGAAGGGAGTCTTGGCTGAGCTGTGGGTCACCACGTGCGCTCTCAGAAACGTTTACAACATTTGGAGATGCGTCTTGGGATCGGCAGGCAGGCCAGCCTCGGGGGCAGCAAGGCTTGGCATGCAGGGGCCGAGTTCAAGCCCCGCTCCTCAGTGCCAGGACAGCAAGAGACGGGAAAGTCATTCTTAGCAAAAAGAACAAGCATGAACAAGGACAAAAGAAGAACCGTAAGAGAGAACAAACAGCAGGAGGCAGAAAGGAAGAAGGGCTGTGGAGCAGGAGGGCTGGGGCGCCAGCCTCTCCACAGCTGTCTGAGCCCCAGACTTGGGGAGCTGGTGGCCCCCAAAGTGCCCGGAGCCCACAGAGTGAGGCAGGCAGTGGGTCTGCGGAAGCACCCTCCCAGCTGGGGCACTCCCGCATGCTCTGAACCTCCCGAAGGGTTGAGAGAAAGCAGCACGCGTTCCCCTGGTGCTGGGCCCGGCCTCCAGCCATTTGGAAAGCTGTCTCTGAGGGTGCTCACGGGTGTGGGGCGGCTCTGAGATGACGCTCCTGCCTCTCGCGGCATCATTTCCAGCCTCCCCTCCTCCTCTGCAGGGAGGTCGCCTCCTCCCCTAGGTGTCTCGGTCCAGAAGAATTCGTGGGGACCATAAAGGCTTGAATGTTGGGAGCAAGTTCCTGATATCTGGGGGCCTTTGCTCTCGGGGACATCCATCCTCAGTGCAGTGAGGGCAGTGGGGCGACCTCAGCTTCAGGGACCCCCGGCCTGCTCGCTGCGCCCTCCCCATGTCGTGGGTAAACATGCTGACCCTGGGCACAGGCAGCCAGTGCCTGGGCCTTGGGGCGCTCCTGAGTCTCTGAGGGTGGTCCGGTCCTTAGCCTCTCTGCCAGCCTCAGCTCCTGGCTGCAGGGACGGCCCTGGGCCTCGAACAGCGAGCGCTCACCGCCTGGCAGTTCTGGGTGCCGGGAGTCCAGCTCGGGCTCAGTGGGGTGAACAGAGGGGTCAGCAGGGCCGTGTCCCTTCTGGACCGGCAAAATTCTGTGTCTAGGAATATTCTAGTTTTAAGAGTATCTTGGAGGGGCCAGGGAGCTGGCTCAGTGGAATAAGCGCTTCTTTGGCAAGCGTAAGGGCCTGAGTTCAATCCCCGGTTCTGGAAAAAAAAAAGAGCATCTTGGAGGTAGAAAGGTTAGTGCTACATTCCAGCATTCTCCAATCATTTTTACAGACTCCCATCACCCCTGCCATGGAGAAATAGAATCGCTCCTCAGAGCCCATCACGAAGGGCCTCAGGGCCCCACGCTCTCACCGAACTCCAGAAGCGCAAGCTCGCAGGCTGTGAAACATCTGGCACCATGGGAAGCAGCAAGAAAAGGTAGGGCCAGCTCTAATGTTTTATTTAAATAAATGGTTATATCCTTCCCCTTCAGCAATATACACTATTAGCAATGCCTGCCCTTCTGTCTCTCTCTCTCTCTCTCTCATTATTTAGGATGGGGTGTACAGGGTCTCACTGTGTAGATCAAACTCACAGTGATCCTCCCGTTTACAGCCTCCCAAGTGCTGGGATTACTGGCGCGGCAGCACAGCAGGCCCTGGGACTAAAGTCCTGGCCCCTGGGATTGAACTCAGGCCCTTGTGCTTGCCAGGCAAGTGCTTATGCAACTGAGCTAACTCCTCAGCCCTAAGCAGGCGCTGTAATCGCTGAGCCATTTGGCAGCCCAAGCCCTTCTCTGTGTGAGTCAGGGCTCAAGGCTTCAGCAGTCCTGAGCCTCTCCAGTCAGCACTGAGCTTTGCAGCCGCCGCTCTCCTGCCAGCAGCCCAAGCACCGCCCCCTTCACGGCGCGGGCTCGCACCCACGCAGGCCTGCTGTTAACTGCCCTGGAGGATAAACTCCTGGCCCTCAAGGACCACCAGTTCCGTGACAACAGCATCAGCCACTTTGAATTAATCTTTGGATTCCTCTTCAGGAACCGTGTGTCTTTACGTTTCGGCCTTCGCGAAAGACGAACACGATCCGATTTCCTGCGCGCTGGGCCTCTGAGCTCCATGAAGAGGCAGTTCTGCTTGGGAGCTCCGGGTGCAAGCCCAGACACATCCAAAACGCACGACGTGGGCAGCAGCCCGCAGGCGGAAGGGGGCAGCAGTGCAGCTAAAGATGTCCACGGGTGTGTTTAAAGGTCCTGTCTGAGGGTACCATCTTTATAATGAAAAAAAGCCACATCATTATTTAGAAAATAAAGCTGCATACATGTCACTGAGCTCCTGTCACAAAACACACCAACAATGAGGATGATTCACTGTCAAGGAAACTTTTTTGTTTCTTTTTTCTTTTTTGGGGTGTGTGTGTGTGTGTGTGTGTGTGTGTGTGGTCTTTTTCAGACAGGGTCTCACTATGCAGTTCAGGCTGGGCCTGAGCTCACTTTGTAGCCCAGGCTGGTCGCGAACTCTCAATGATCCTCCTGCCTCAGCCTCCCAGCGCTGGGATCACAGGCATGCACCACCATGCCCTGCAACTGTCAGGTGAATATTTTAGATGCATTTTCTCTTGCGCTCCAACTGTTCCAGGGTGCATTCTGAAAAAATAAAAGTCAAAAAAGTAAAGAGTAAATAAGGAGCAGAAAGCCGGGCCTCTGCTATTCCCTTACCAGCCCTGCTGGCTGGAGCACACAAGGGGTCTCCACAGCTACTCCGCTGAGGATCAGGGCTGGCTACTGCGTAGACTGCAAGGGGCCCGAGTCCGACTTTCCCTGAGCCTTGGGCTTGCGCTGCTCAGCACACGGACGGTGCCCACTTACAGCAAGTGGTACAGCCTACGATTTTGCAGCTTCACAAAGGAGTGAAGGTGACCCACACGCCCAGAAGCTGTTCTTCAGGTCTTGGACCTCTTCTGGACTGTGGCCTTGCAGCTTGATCGACTCTCGGTCAGCAAGCCCAGTGCTCACTCTGCCCCAGGAGAGGGAGGGAAGCCGCTGACCCTCTACCATTGCAGACCAGGGCTGGGGATATAGCCCAGTGGTACTCACGCCTGCCTGGCAAGTGGGAGGTCCAGAGTGCAATTCCTGGTACTAAAACTGTAAAGGGTTAACAGAATTTTGTGCCCTAACTGTGGGAAATTATTTTAAAAACCCTGTGCTTCCTGTTATCTGCTCTAAGAAATGTATTCTCCTCTCAGCTCAAGGCTGTTTAACAATAAATAACTGTTTCTTGTCAAGGCAGCAAGCTAACAAACACAAACTCCCTCCCTAACCATCTCCTGTAACGTAGTTAGCTTAAGATGTATCTTATAAAACTATGCACTTATCACTAAGCTATAAAAGACCCTTTAGTTTAAACAGTTTGCAGCTGTATCAGATGAATATAGTTTTCTGTTGTTCTGTGCTAGATAACAAATTCACTTACCAAACTGGATGTGATTTCTGTTATAAATACCCCCCTGCTACCTACGTTCTGGTGCCGACCAGTCTTTTGTGTGAGAAGGGGCTGACGGACCTGAGCTCAGTAAATAAAGGCTCTGTGCAAACTTCTATCTGGCTGGTCTGGTTCCTAAGCAGAGTGATCCACAACAAAAGCAAGAAACGGAAGCCCTGTGATTGGTGACCCACAGATCCCGGGTGTATGGGAGGACAGGTGGCTCCAGAATGGTTCTACTGTGACAAGCACAGGACACGTCAGTGCTCACTCCAGAAAAGCCACCTTTCTCTCTGTTTTCGCTCTACAGAGAGCCCATGCTTCCCTCGGACATCAGCAAAGGGACTTACTTCAGACCAACGTCCTTGTACACAGCTAGAAAAACTAGACAAAATAAAAACACTGAGCGAAGACTGAGTGAAGACCCTGGGGAACCGGGACGCCCAGCAGTGAGGTCTGCACCTGGCAGGACTTTTGCCCTGGAGGGTGTGCAGGTCCTGCAAGAGGCAGCACCCGCCGGGCAGTCAGCAGGGAGAAGTCGAGCACAGCAGGACGCAGCCCTGGGGCCAGTGCACGGCGGAGGCTGTTTCCTCCCAACAGGAACAGGTCTCAGGTAAACAGCCCCTTCTGGTCTGGCCAGGGTGGGGTACCTCTAGAGGTGCCTACCGAAGGAGGTCGGCTGCGACCTCCGCTGTGTTCAGAGGCCCACAGTCCGATGGACGGCAGGAGGACGCACTTTCCTGGGCACGACCCCCGCGTCCTGTGCAGCACAGCGGCACTGCCTCCAGGGGCGCAGGCAAGAAGCAGGCATATTCGCTTTGTGCCGCGATCCTCACAAGGGCTCGCAACACCCACAGGTACAGACAAGAAACAGATTCTCTTGCCTCTACCATCAGCCTCAGGCACACGCTGGCTTGGTGAGGCAATGTCCCAGGCCACAGCCTCAGTGTCCTGGCCAGGGCTCCTCTGTGCCAGTGTCCACAGGGCCTGGATAGGATGCAGATTCTCAGGCCACCCTGGCATGCCGCCTGGGAAACGCAGGTGAGGGGACAGCTCCCCAAGTCCTAACAGGACCCTGGGGTTCCGCTGACCACTTCAGGGGGAGACTCCTACACTCCAGCCCACTTTCTCCGAGGAGGAGGTGGGTTTGGCCTGTGAGATCCTAGAGGAGAGGCGCCTCGCCAGTCCCTCTTGGCCCTCTCCTTGCGGAATGTGGCCCAGCCACGAACCATGCGGAGCTGGGTCTGTCAGCCTACTGACCTTGGCCAGGATCCACAGCTGGCTGGGGCAGTAGGTGGGTTACAAAGGCAGCTAGCCTAATCTCTGTCCTAATTTATACTGGGCCAAGAGATGCCAAACCTCACGACACTCTCATGGGCCACAGTGCTCTATAAATACTGTAATGAAAACATGAATCCCACCAGTCAGAAGCAAGCTGAGGGGCTGGGGAGATGACTCAGTGGAATAAGAGCTGCCCTGTCAAGCACAAGGGCCTGAGTTCAATCCCGGGTTCTGCCACACAAGTCCCTGCATGGAAGATTCAAACCAAGAGATACAAGGATGCAGGTCACACAGAAGAGCAGCACAGTGGTGGATAATCGGAAGTGACAGCAGGGGGTAGTTGGGAGTGGCCCCGTGAACAGCAGAGAGCCTGCGTGTGGCTGAGGGTCCAAATCTGCCTGGGTCCAAATCCAGCACAGCCACTTACAGGTAGGAGCCCTTGGGAAGTTACTGAACCTCGGTCAGTGGGTGGTGGTGACGAGCCGCAGAAGGAGTGAAGAAGTTGACAGGCACTGTTTGAATTCAAGGAGGACTCTCCTAGCTCAGCGGGGCAGAGTTAGCCTGTGCACCCTGAGCTCAGGACCACTGCGATGGAATTGGCATCAGGATGCCCCGTTAAATGCCAGTGAAGCAAAACCTACTTTCAGTGCAAGCGTGTCCCACGGCATGCAGGAGCACACTCCTCCAGACCACTCTGACAATGGAGTTACGTCCTGATGAACCCATCTGAAATCGAAGCACGTTCAATACGCTTCGCCTGCTGAGCAACAAAGCTTATCCTGGTGTAACTCAAATGTGCTCGGCAACTTCACCTCAGCCTGTGTCTGGGAAACCATCTAACACCAGCTGATTTGATACAGAGTTGTAATGGTGTAATGGTGCACGTTATAAACTTTGGAGTAAAGAGTTGACTATCTCATGGGGCTTACTGAGTACTGTGCTGCCCTGCACTAAAACCGAGAGGCTGCTGGGGTGCTCAAAGGGAACAGCACAGCACACTAAATCTCAGTGGACTTAAAGAGAGAGGCTCGGAGACCCCCCCCTGTGGGCGTCGATGTCCAGGTGGAGCTGGGGGCCCCGCCACTGCCCAGTGTGTCTGTCGCAACTCTATAAGCCAGAAGGGCCATGTGCCCCTCCTTCAGCAGAGCTCCTGGGACACGGGGATGAGCCCTCAGCAAAGGCGCCTGATCTGTAGATCAAGAGGAAATGCCTGTGACAGACAGCGCCTCCCCAGCGGCTCCAGAGCACCAGCCCTGGCTGGCAGGTAATTCTGAATTTCTCAGGAGACTGCTGCGCTGGGCAGGATGCCTTGGTGTTTGGGTGATTTCTAAAAACTGCCAATAGTGCAAACAGACCCACATTGGCACAGAAAGCCACCCTTCTTTTCAGCACAGCAGGGCTGCCATACCCAAAGGCAGAGCCAGATGTCACTGCACACCATACGACAGCGCCACTGGGGCACCCAGGGCAGGGAGCTAACCCGCTAGGCCCCTCGCCAGCCCTCCAGAGGGAAAAGAAAAGCAGCACACACACGAGAAATGCAGCGTCAAGGAAGGGAGCGCCCCACAGGGGTGCACAGCTGCTCAACACAGAAAAGCTTTCCCTTGCCACCTGCCAGCAACAGGGTCTATGCACCCGTTTATTTGACAGGAAGGGCAGTACTCAGGTGTCCACTGCTCCCCTCTCCCTCGAGAGCATGAGACTCAGCTCCTCCGGCTGACAGACCCAGGCAGATCCCGGGGAACTGCCTCAGCGTGAGTGAAACACTTTTTTTTTCTTGTAGGGCGATGCCAATCCTCTTTTGAACTCGAGTTCTTTTCTTGGATCTAGCAGACCAGAACCCCTTTGCCAACTTACCCTACTTCACAATCCATGTGCCATTTCAAAAATAGTTGACCTTGGCACTTATCCATCAAGCTAAGAAAGGCAGCACATGGCAAGGCGTGACAGGTCGAGCACATGGAATAAGGAGCACCCAGTGCCTTGGCACAGGAACCAGCAGGCCACCCTGTGCCCAGCACAGCTGCTCCCAAACCCATAAGTGGGTTTATTACAGGCCCTCAGCAGCCACGCCACCACTTGAGGCTGAGTCAGGGAACTGCAGGCATGAAAATTAATCTGCCCTTCCAAGGAAGCCACATGTTAGGACACGGGTGAGCTCCGAGATGCATTGGGAGGACTCAGTGTCTCCCCATGTGCAGGAGCTTCAGCTAAGGGAGTCAGGCTAGGGCTCAGAGAACCTCAGAGGTCCCCAGACAGTGGTCCCCTCCCTCCATCACTGAAGTGCCTTGTTCTAAATCTCTGACAATATAAAGCTTCCCAGAGCTTAAATCTGGTTAAATCTCCAGAGTATTTAATTGCTGGAAATTCTAATAGACATATAAAGGACAAGCAAGGTTCTTCTTCTTTAGCTGATTAAAATCACGGAAACCTCAGCCTGCAAGGCTCTTGAAGAAAAATGTTTTCTCCATTTGCATCTTAGAAACAAGGAGACCCAGAGACGGCCAGGAACTGCATAGCCTGGTCACCTCCACCCCAGAAATGCTCCGGGTCCCGAGCCAGTTCTGGATGGAGCAATAAAAACTTGTGGGGTGGCTGCAGAAGTCTCCTGGGTCCCGGCCCAGGCAAGGAGAACTGTGTTTCTCTGTCCTGCCGCTGCTGTGCTTTGCTTCCCAACAGCTCTCCTTTGTCGCCTAGAAACGCAGGCCCAAAGTGAACGACACTTTTAATTCCTCCTGACTCCACTTTGAAAGGGAAGCCTGGAGCTCCAGCGGCTCAGGAAAGGACAGTCAGGCTGCTCCTGGGTCCGGAGGACGTGCGTTTGCCTGGCTTCTGTGTGCCCATTCCAGACGTGGAGATGGGCATGACCCGGCAGCCCAGGAAGCGCACGAAGGGTTAGAGGCAGCGCCAGGGCTGCACACCCAGCATCCTAGGTGCCAGGGAGGCTCGACGGTAGCTCCCAACCACTTCTCTGGTGGAATAGACCAGGACCTGTGCTCAAGGAGCAGCTGCCTGAGCCCAAGGAGGTGACAAGGCCAGAACCTGCTGGGCACTTTCCCTTCCCTCCCAAGTGGCATGAGGTCTTTCCACTTATGTACTCCACAGACATGCTCTGAGGCCTCACCAGACTGTTCTCAGGTGTCTCTGCCTGGGCCCCAATGTCAGGCTCTAAGCCAGCCTGCAGGAATCAGTTCCTAAAGTAAGAACGAGGACAGAGGGCTCCAGAAAACTCCAGAGTCAGCCAGTAAGTGTGCCCTGGTCTGTATCCTGTTGCTATAATAAAATGCCCAACACACGGGAGTTTATGAGAAGAAGGTGTTGATTTATCTCCGGGTACTGGGGCTGGGAAACTCAAGGACATGGGGCACACATTAGCTGGACTTCAGGTGGGGCCTCATGCTGTGTCAGTTCTAGGCAGAAAGTGACCATCCTGTGCGTAGGGGTGTGTGTGTGCGTGTGCACACACATGCGCGTGTGTGCATGCACCCTAACCATTCCTGAAAGAAGGGCTTCAACCCCTCCCGAAGGGCTCCCCGCCTGGCACGGCCAGGCCCCTCCAGATGCCATGCAGCATTGTGGGGCCCAGGCTGCGGCACAGGAGTGGAGGTGCGGGCTCTCTGGAACCACAGCAGAGCGAGTGGACATAGTGGACGAGAAGGACACACAACGACCAAGTCTCCTGATGAGCAGGGCCCAGCTGGAGTCTGCGCTCTCTGTTCTTCAGGGACAGCCCTGAGAAGGAACAGCTGCATAGGCAGAGGCAGGAAGAGGCACGCTGGTTGGTCTGGCCCATTCTGACTTCAAAGCAAGTCTCTCCTGGACCTACAAAAACACCAGACTCCCCCAGGGCTGCACCTGTCCACAGTTTCTTCTCCATCTCCTAGAAATTCCTGCCTCCAGAAGGGACACGGCTACCTCCTCTGCCCACACGGCAGCCACCACAGTGTCCTCACATGTCTTGGGCTCAGAAGCCCTGTCCCCCTTCGTGCTGACAAGGGCCATGTCCGTCAGCGTCCACCACACTGGAAATGAAAGCTGAGACTGCACACACTCTCCATCGGTTCCTTTGTAAGAAACAGGCCTACCGTGGCCAGTACAGGGGTGGACGCTGCGAGTATCGCTGAGTTGCCAAGGAGAACAGGCGCTGGGGAGAGCAGCTCGGCTCCGCATTGGGCAAGTCTCTGGGGTCCGGACTCCCTGCCAGCCGCCGCACCTAGCCTGTCGCGGCGTTACCTGTTGAGGTCATGAGCTCCACGCAGGCTTGCCAAATATGCTGTCTTAAAAGGGGAATTTTTAAAAGAGAATAAATAATGTTAGTAATAACAATAATAAATCATCTAACAACATTAGAAATGATACAGAATTTAAAGATGACAGGGACTCAACAATGGTTATTGTATTGCATATTGTTGTCCTCAAATTAGTTGTTCAGATTACCAGATAGAAGTGTGCAAAAGTGGTCATAAAATTTTTTTTAAAAAGATAAAATTTAAGTATCAACTGTCTTTTCAGTAGGCCAGCAGAAACCAGCAACACAATCAGCCCCGCCATGCTGTGTGTGTGCCCACATCTTCCCTCTTTCTTTTCTCCTTCCCTCGCCCCGGCTGTTCCCTCCCTTGGAAGAGTTTCTGTCCTTGCACAGTACCTATTGTACCTTTGGGGCTCTGCAAGTTCTTGCACTAGGGAGACAATACAGTGTTCACACGTGTGGGTCTGATTTATGAGTATGGTCTAGAAATTCAAATGTTCAATGCAGGGAGGAATCGGAAGCTACACCTACACACTCTCCGTGTTCCATAACAGCACCTCATGTTGGCCTGCTTTCTGTTTCGAACAGGTCTCTGGCCCATGTAGGATTGTGTGGCCTGAGGTCTTGGTTATTAGGAAAACGTTGGCTCACTGGGCCAGGCCGACCGTCCAGGCGCCAAGTCATTCCACTTTACATCAAAAGTCCCACCTGCCCAGCAGTCCCAGCCCTCGTTGGGAAGCCTGTTAGTGCTGGGGGCTGCTCAAGTATTCCAAGCTTCCATTTTCTCTAAGACTTGATAAAACTACTTGCAGTAAGTATAGCCACTTGTTTGCGAGAAAGGACAGCTTACTTTATTTTTGAGAAAATGCAAGCTGCAGGCCCGTTCTGGAGGCCATCACCCACCCATCTGCCACCCTTCCCATACAAAAGTGTCCTGGTGAGGTGTCAGCTGGAAGTCAACAAGGTGCAGGATTTCCATGCCTCCAGGGCCTCCCCCACTCACCTACCACAGTGGATCAAACCCACCAGGTGGCAGTGCACCAGATCCGCCTGACCACCACACACATTGCCACACAAAGGGACAGCGGCTCCCCTGGTGATCGCTGGCAGAGTGGGCACTGTGCTCACCAACGCTGCAGCACCTTGAGGAGGACAGACCGAGCTGTGCTGGCCTAGGGAGTGAATGAAACTCGGAGGTGACCTCTGGTGTTTACTGAATGATGCTGCTGCTTTCATATCTTCACATTGGAAAAGTATAGGTTGGGGATTCACATAACAGACACCATCTGATTCTGAAGATGGACCTCG
>NDGN011305476.1:0-10133 GCA_002564285.1 Tympanoctomys barrerae
GCGATTTGATTTGAAACTGTCTAATTGCTATTTGTTTATCAATAAAATTCTGAAAAAGAAAAATAATAATAAAAAAGATCTTGTAGTTAGATAAAGATAACCAACTAAAAGATATTTTATATAAATATGATAACTTAAATGTGTTTTGGAGGTAATAGTAAAACCTAATGGTTCTAAAATAATGCTGTCATGGTCAGGGAGATAGCTCAGTAGAATAAGCGCTTGCCTGGCAAGTTCAAAGGCCTGAGTTCAATCCCTGGTTCTGCCAAAAAATAAATAAATAAAAAATAAATAAAATAATACTGTCATGATTGTTATGATAATGCATTATGTTCTTAATGTTAAGTTTTCTTTATTAAACTTTATTACTGTTTATCTGTTAACATTCTACAGGGTTTCATCTTGTAAGACAACTATAGTTGGTTAAAGAAGTAACACTTGTCTGATCATACTATATATTTCAAGGTACTGAATATCTGAAAGAGATGATTGATCTCATAGCTTTTCAACAACTAAGGTTTAGAGACCAAAACTAAAAATTATGTGGACTAAGAAGGCAGCCAATGTTTTGATCCTGGCCCTCCAAGGTCAACAAAGATCCAGAACATGAGAGGACCTTTTCTACAGGATCTTAGAAGTTTACACCTGTAAAAAGGTCTAAGTCCCAACTGATGATAATTTCCTGATCACAGTTGGTATTCCAATCCCTTTTAAACAGTGTCTGGATGTGACTGCTTTCCCGATCTTCTCTCCATTCCAGTGCTCATGCTGTGGTCATGCATGCTTTACAATTTGTTTGTTCTCACCTAGAGATGGCTTTTACCGACCAGTCCTGCTGCATCATCTGCCTAACATGCTCCCGATGGAGAAATACACAGAGGGAATGAACTTTTGCTCACTAAGGTTGAAGAAAATAAATACAAAACTATGAGATAGTGGAAATTGTGAGAAATTGAGTTTGTATTTTCTGTCATAGCACAAGGTCAAAACAACTCCGTTTATGTTTAAGTGACCTGGTCATCTACTCATCTCCCACTACCACCTCCCTCCAAGTAATATTCTGAGCTTTAGGAAATGGTGACTATTTACTTTTACCCAGAAAACAGCCAGTTTCAATATAGAGAACCAAGAACTGTCCATTCCAAACCCTGTGTGCCTTTTTTCTTGCCACCTCCTCCCTCATGATAAGAACCAAGGACTTTTCAGTGCCAACCTCTGGCTCCTCTCTAACTCACTCAGTAAGGTGCCCCCACCACCTCCGCCACTCAAGTTAGCTGTGATAGATTGTAAGTCTTTGAATTAAGCCAGGGAATTTAAAGGTCAGTTGCTTCTCCTGCGTAGGAATAAAAGGAGCAGCCCTCCTTTGTTCTGTGCATCTGCTACTTCAGGCTTGCAAAAGTAAAAGCCTTTTCAAGATTTCTTGGTGTATGAGTGCTTCATTACCTGCACAGACAAATTGAGTGTGGCGGCTCATTTCTAACATGTCTAGCTTAAATAGTATGTTTTTAATGCTACCCCTCACGTGCTCATGATCCTGGATCCTGATTCCTTCCCTTCTACTCTCTGCAACTGAGAGTCTGACTCTGATGACACATAAGTGAACTCACACAGTATTTGCTTTTCTGCTTTGGTTTATTTCACTATTTTGTTTCTTTCTAATGTGGAATACAATGCTATTTAATTTTGTTCTTCCATAGATAATATTTTTAAGTATATGCTTTAATGATTTTTTCTTTACAATAAGTTTTGTACAATTTCATTTTTGTGTATCTTGTTATGATTTTATTCAAATTTCTTGTGCAAAAGGTTCATTTTTCTTGGAAATGTGGTATTATAAGTTCAACTAGATTCAGAAATTCTAAATCTTTAAATATTTATTGCCTATCCCTTTCTACTTGAAGAATTCTAATTATATGACTGTAAGTTTTTTATTTTGACGCAGAGTGAACTATTATAATACTGATCTGTGATTTCTTTCTTCTTAATTTTTATATTGGACAGTCTGTATTGTTATAGTCAATTAAGTTTGTAAATAATTTATTTCCAGTGTGCAATCTAATAATCTCATGTGATGTATTCATTTCAGAAATATTTCTCTAAAAATCACTCTTCTAGGGGCCGAGGAGATAGCTCAATAGAATAAGTGCTTGCCTAGCAAGTGCAAGGGCCTGAGTTCAATCCCTGGTTCTGCAAAAAATAAAAATAATAAATAAAATAAAAATCACTCTTCTAAATCTTATATCTTTCACCTTTCAATATTTGTCTACAATTTTTAATGATATGTGATAATTGATCTTCAATGAAGTTAATAAAAATATAATCAAGTTAAAAAAAAAAAAGAAAAGAAATCAGGACCTTATGCTTGCCAGGCAGGTCCTGTGCCACTGAGCTATATCTTCAACCCTGATTTTTAAGATTTTGAGGTGTTTTAATACTGTTGTCCTCAAAGCCTTTTGCATTCTGGCCAAAAGATTTCTGTCTTCTCCATGTCCTCTCCAGCACTTGCTATCTCTTGTCTTTTGATGGCAAGCACCCTTCTAACAAATGTAATGCTATGTCACTGCAGTTTTGATTTGCATTTCGCTTGGGATTGGTAATGCTGAGCAATTTTTTTATGTACCTGTTGGTAATTTGTTTCAGGTTCTTGGCCCATTTGTAAATTCAGCTATTTATTTTCTCACTCTGTTGCTGTGTGTATTCTTTGTGGATTTTATATATTGATCCTTTATCACTTGTGGGATTTGCATGAATTTTTCTTCCATTCTGATGTTTTTTTCCAGTACCAGGGATCAACTTTGGACCTTGAGCTTCCCAGGCAGGCACTTAAGCCACTGTGCTATCTCCTCAGCCCCTTTTCTCCCACTCTGTGTGTTTGTTTCCTTTGCTGTGCAGAATCCTTTTGATTTTAGCTATGTTTTAAATTTTGGAGCACTCTTTGCCTCTGCATTTTACTGTTTAAATAATTGCATGTTGTTAAATTGTTGAATTTTGTATCTTCATTCTTTCTTTTCTTTTTTTTTTCAAAGCCATTTCCACTTCCTCCAGACATGTCGTGCCATTAGGGGCTTATTCAAATATCACCTTTTCATGGAGGTTTTTCCAAACAATATTGCTTAAAGTTGTATGACCTACCTCCACATAGTCATTTATTTCTTAACATTCATTACATTTTTTGTTATTTATTTTTACTTTTGCTTGATAGTACCAAGTAAAATACAAAGTCTATGTATAAGTGGCCTTTTCTAAAACAAAGATAAATCTCTAGTACTTATAAATTCTTTTAAAATTCTAGAAATCCTACACACTGCTTATAAAATATTTATATATATTAAATAAGAAATGTTGAACTCACATCTCTTTCCAATGCATAATAAGATGAAAGGTGTTTTGATGAAAAACCTGAAAAACTCTAAGAACAATAATCAGTGTTGCTTGGGTCTTCTTCAACAGGTAGCTCATGAATTCTTCTCCGCATTAATATTTTCTACCTCCAGTGTCTATTTCGGTTTCTACCCTCCCAATAGCAACATTTCCTTTTGCAGTCATCTTTAGGAGCACAACATATTTAACTTTGAATAGTATTTATTGCTTAGATCACCAATATTAAAATTATAAAAATATTCTTCATATGCTCTAATTTTATCTTCACCTTGCAAATTTTTTATCATTCAACATGTATGTTTTGTCTTAGAGTCCTTTCTCAGCTTTTCAAAAAATTCATAAGTATTTTGCTTGAGAAGTCTTGAATTAGAAACTGTTTTTTGTGGAGGATGTATGTGTATGTATATATATACATATATATATATAATTTTATTTCTTATTTGTATTTTTCTATTTAATATTTTTAGAAACAGCCTAAGTTTTGTGTCTCTAGGGTAATTTTGTTGTTCTGTTGCTTTGGAGTATTTGACTTTTGTAGGAAATAGAATATATATTATACCATGGTATTTTATAAAATACACTCTTTGTTATCATATGTTCCCAGTCCTCCATTGTCATTACACAACCCATTATGCATGAATTACCAAGTAGCACAACAATGGAACATGTTTCAGGGTCATGTGGTTCTAGAGCAGTGTTGCACTGGTCCCGTTAAGAAAAGACCAGTGCTGGCTGGGGTGCAGTTTCACTTTGGCTCCGGCTGGTGTTGCTATCTGGAAGTCTTAGGCCGGTCACTAAGGGGTCCCTCTTGCAGGCAGCAGCTGTCCTTGTGGGGCCTGCATCCCATAGCTACTGAAAATGAGCTTAGAGATTTGCCATCCTTTCCCATCTCAGAACTATTCTGAGAATCTAGAAAGTGAGCAAAACAGTCACATAGCCTATATCCTGGCTTGATTTCCAGGCCTGCTTCTTCCCCATTACCTCTGTGATTGTTAATCCTCAGGATGCTCCTTAATAACCATTCTGCAAGCAACATTATCTATCAGTTCTGCTCAAGAGATCATTGAATTAATACAGTTTTCCAAATATTTTGTGCCTTCTTACTACAAACATCTAAACTGAACTTTGAGGCTCATAGCCATCATAAATAACTTATTTTTCTTTCTTATGTTTTAATAATAAAATTCATGGTCAGTCTTACTGTTTTATATTATAATATATGGCAATACATTATCTTCAAATACTTACAAGCATGTTCTTTTTGTCTTTGTTGGATAACTACTGAAGACTAATGCAATACTCAGTGTATCAACAACTGGCCCTGTCCTCAATTAGTTTATAATCTTGTGGAATTAGGCCAATAAGTAAACTAAAATTTTTCAGAGTACATGTGACACAGAAATGCACAGAAGCCTTCAGAATAATTTAGATTAGACACATAGAAGAAATGAAGGAATTTGAAATGTATCATGGTAAGCTTCTATAAGAAAGAAGAGTTTAAAAAAAAAGAAAGAGGAGTTTAATGTAAATAATCAAGCACTAAAAACATGAAACACATCCCACTCAGGGCAGGTTAAAGTGTGTAGAGGCTACAATTATTCAAAGAAGGTCAGAGAGGCACACTTCTCTTGGTATATGAGAATGAGGGGAGGGATGCTCTTCAGGGCCACCCTCCTCTCGGCACTCTGGCTTCCTTAAGCAGTGGCGCTCACTGCCAGAAGGATCACCCGCCCCAGTGGGGCTCATGAGAAAGGGCAAGCCTTGAAGACAGGAGCATGGTTTCATCCCTCTCTGACATTGTGTGCATAAAAATAACACAAATTCTTTATCTAAACCAGGCACCTAATCCTAGTCCTGTGAAAGTGAGGTGAAGAAATAGTTATAAGGAGAAGAAAACTAAGTTGAGGTGATACTCAGTTTTGCTACTTGAAGAAGGTATTTTAAATGAAAAGTAAGAAATGTAAAACTGAGTGACAGCATGGCATGTGGAATGTCAGATGAGGTAAGGCAAATCATGGAATGGGGGCAAAGACACCATTAATCTACAATAGTGGGCTTCTGTGGCTTAGTCAAAGACTTTTCCCTTACTCTAGAAACAGATTTGCCATTAGGAAATGTTAAGAAAGAAAGAGGTATGTTAGGAGTTTCATGGTGTTAACATTACTCTGAGCCTCACTGAAGACACAATGGAGCCACAAGACAGAGTGGAACAGCAGAAAGACTCGTGATGGCTTGCAGTGAGCCCCTCTGCTCTGGATGTACAGACTACTCTCTGAAATTAGATGTGAAGCTGAATATTTCTCTAACAAGGACATTAAATGATCCTAAGCTTTGCTCTGTACTTAATATGATGCAGAATTTTTTTCATGTCAATTTTCTCTGTTTTTCCTTGGGATGACTTATTTAATCTTGAACTCTATCCAGTAGGTTTTATGTTCAGTTTTATGAGAAGAATATTAAGTTACAATGGATAAAATTAAATGTATGTTTCTCTCCCTTAGATGAAATAATTCTATAAATTATTACAGCACCAGCATGACAGCCTCACTGGGTCTAGGGGTTTTTCCTTCCTGCTTTTCCATATTGTTCTAAGATGGCTGATGAATTTCCAGGCATTGCATCTCTGTCCCAAGCAACAGGAGATGGGACAAGTGTTTACAGATGGATGCAATAGCTCCACGTTTGCAAGAAGGCTTCTGGGAAGTTCCACATCAAGTATCCAATTTTATCTGACTAATAGTAACTAGACTTCTCCACTTGCTTAAGCAGGAAAGTTGTTCCTGTACTTATGTGGTAGTGTGCCCAGATGAAAAGAAAATTATTTTAATTTGGAAAAGGGAATTTGATAGGTGATTAAAATTTTCTGCCAATATCTTTTCTTTTTTCTTCTTTTAAGAATAAAAAATAGTAAACAAAATTAGCAATGATATAGAATTTCACTAAACAAAATAATTCAACAATTGTTATATTGCATAATATTGTCTTCTAATTAGTTGTTTAGATTACCAGATATAAACATGAAAAAATGGTAAAAATTCACTTACTGTTTGTAGAATAGTGTTACTTTAACAGGTTCAGAATTTATTCATTGTTTTGGTAGTAAATATTAATTTGCTTTAAAAAAATGCCACACTCCTGGCCATGTGCTTCCATGTGGCATTTTCTCAGTAGGATCTTTCCACATAACACTTGCAACCTGGATGAAGAATGAATTGATTGGCAAAAGTTTTTTTAAATGATATTTATCATCTAAGTTTTGCTTTTTAGTTAGAACAAAGGTGAAAAGAAGATAGAACCCCAGGAGGTGAATTCTCATTTGCCTCCCCTCTGCCTGAGATTTGTACAGAATGTGGATCCTATCACATGCTGGAGCCTTGTGGGCCACCTCATGGTCTAGATTTTAAGGGTGAGAGGTGGTTAGTGTTGGTGGAAGCGTAATCACAGTTACCTTGGAGCACACATTTAAGTCCATATTCTTTAACCACTTTTTATTAAAATGAGAGCTGTTTTTCAACTTTGGCGTCCTTATTCTTTTTTCAAGAATTCATTTCTTCCTATTTTTCAATGGCTCATCATTTTAGAAAGGGAAAAAAGGTAAGCTTTGTACCCTAAAGCCCCATGAAGTCATTGAGGTGCAGTTTTACAGTTTGTGATTAATTTATGATCTGAGGCTGGGATTATGGGTCTGAGTACTGCTGGGATTATGGGTGTGAGTGCTATACCCAGCCTAGGGCAGATAACCTGAACATAACGTGAGACAGAGACAGCCTTGCTCTCTGTTGCCATTGTTGCCACTACTACTCTTCCCATTTGCTCTTTCTGATTTTTGCCACCATGAATTGCTGCCTGCTGCTGTGTGCCACTCTGCCTTGGAGCCAGCTGAGTATGGACTGAAACCTCCATGAACTGTGAGCTACAAAAACCTTTCCTTCCTTCATTTTGGGCACTGGGTATTTGTCCCAGCAATGAGAGAAGAGGAACTGTGACAGGCACACACATTATTAGCTCTCAGATTCCTCAGCATTCTGGAGCCTTTGTCTGAAGACCTCAGAACCATCATCCTACTGGGATCTGACAGAGAGTGAGCTGAGTGAGGTGTTCCTGGGAAAGACTGAAGCAGGAGAAGGTCATACACAAAAGCAGAGGCCCAGCTCAGCTCTTGCAAGGATGCCAGGAAGGATTCTGACTTGGGACTATGAGAAGATCAGTTCTAGAAGAGAAACTAGAAATGTAGAGCTTCATATGAAGTCATTGGTTTTTTTTTTTTTTAATACTGTCTTAATTTAACAATCAAAGAAATACTACACAAATAAAATCAAAGTTTAACTGTAGATCTCTAAGATGCCAATTATCTAAACATTGCAGAATACTTGCTCAAGCAGACCAGGTTATTATTTTCTTAGGTTGAAGGGACTTAATTTGTAAGAAGAGAAAAAAATATGACTTGAGAGATAAGGTCCCCCAACAATAGGGAATATCTATGGCCAAAGGGCTACGCAGCACAGTCCATACTTGATACACATGCCTGGAAAAATGATTTGCCTCTGAAGACTTTTTCCCAATGAGCTCGCCCCTTGTCTGGATATAGTGGCTGAAGTTTTAGGCAATTGTAACTGAGAAATATTAATTTTTACAAACATTGTCAAAAGTTTGCTTACTGTGGATATTCAGGAAGCAGGGAAGAGGTAATAAGAAAATTCTTACAGAGAAAAGCAACGAGCCTGTTTCAGAGCCATAGTGGGACTTTAAAAATAGAAACCAGCTAAGGTTTTGTCACAGGGAACATGGTGAAGCCTGCCAGGCACTGACAACTCGCAGGAGCGAAATCAGGGCTTTCTGGCTGTCTCTCCCTCTTCTTCCTTCGTCTCATTGTTCCATTCTAGTAGATAGTGTATTTCCCAAGAGTCATTGCATATATATTTTTAAAATTTCACCACACATTCATGCATCAGTGTCTTTTTTCCCCTCAACTTTGGGACACAGGGCTAGGTTTGTTTTTTCAAATAATGGGGGTCAGGGATAAGCCGCTGAGGTGATGGGCTCGCTCTGTGAGCCACACTCACATTTCATTATCCAGCCGCTTCTGTTAGCAAGTCCAGAACTGCATGAAAAATCTATAGCAGCAATCTCACTCATTTCTCTGGTTTTGTATCTTTCTTCATTTTATACATGCACATGCTGAAATGTAAAATTTTCTTTAAGTGTGTAAGAATCAGTTTCTAAGGCACACAATTAAACAACTTCATCATTTTAGTATGAATCTGTATAGAAAACTCATCCAGGACTCAAATTGTACTCATGTTTATTAACAAATTTGTCATAATATTGTTGAGATTTACTTTATTAATTATATTTTTAAATTCTATTATTTAGTTTTTCACCTGACTTATTTTTGCTGGATAGAGAAAACTCTACCAAATCTTATGCACCACCTCCTTTATTCTTTATTTCGCTAATGAATGACTAGTTTAGATTCTTTTCCTTAAATCTCATAAAAAGCAAAGAACAGTTAAGCTTTCTGTTATAGTTATGTATATGCTGCAATTCTACCCCATGTGTTGCCTGATTGCTGAAGAATGCTAAGGCACTTGGTCTTTGCAAAACATTTTTTTTCATATAAAAGAGTAAAGTCAGCTGGCAGTCACTCTTTTAATTATTGAGACAAAATACATGGTGTTCAATATTAAGGCAAGAAAGATTTACTTAGCTTAGAGTTTGTAGAGGTGTCAATCAGTAGTCAGCTAGGTCCACAGCAAGCTAGTGTGGTGGAGGGAGCAATGCTCATGGCAAGGGGAGACCCCAAAAACAACAAGAGAGGAGGAAGACAGAGAGACAAGCCTCTTTCCAGGCTACCCACCCCACAGCTGGGTAGCACTCACAACCTTAATCCAAAACATGGGACCCTGAATCAGTTACAAACTAGGTTCTCCCACCTCTGAAAAACCTAGGACTACAGGAGGCTTTGGGGGACCATCTGAACACAAACCATCACAGCTCCATTCTTACCTTGGGCAGAACATCAATGTGCACATCCTTCTGACATAGGACACACAGAGGGAATTCAGACTCCTGCACTGCCCCCCCTAGGCAGCAAGTCCAGTGTCACTTCTAAGGTGCCAACCAACACAGTGTCTGCAGTTGTGCTGGACCTTTCCCAGGTCAGGAACCATTCATACACCTAAACAGCACTCAGTCTCAGCAGACAGGCCGGCCACAGGCAGCTGTGGCAGACAGACTCGTGGCAGGTACCCTTTCACACTTGTCTTGGCTTCCTGTCACTGGTAGTCAGCAGATTTCCTAGATGTGCAGCACTTGCTGACAACCTGAGCATGTGAAGAGCCTTCCAGTTCACAGCGCAGAAGCCCTCAGCTGGAGGTTCTCCTCTGCAGGATGTCCTGGCCCCATGACTGTCACCTTTAGCCTGCCAACTATTCAATGTCCCTCACCTTGAGCTCCAAAATTCCTGCTCTGTGTCACCATTTCCCCCTTTCCAACAGGAGTTTCGAGTTTATACATTTTATTTATTTATTTTTATTTTTTATTTTCCAATCAGTAGTCTATATTAATATTTAAGTTATTTTAATGACAAATAATATAATTATTATTCTGAAGGATATTTTCAGTATTTTTAAGGCTTTTAATCACTTATTTTTATCTTTTTTCACCATAATTTTATTGAAAACAAATAACAATGAGACAGTTCCAAATCAAATTGGTAGGACAGTTTCAATAATTAACACATTGCATACATT
>NDGN011305489.1:0-11145 GCA_002564285.1 Tympanoctomys barrerae
CTAATGCAATCCTACTACTAACAGTATAATTTTTGACTCTTCCCAGTCTACTCAGTGCTCCCCATCTGCCATATAGGGATGCTAATAGTCATCTCACAAAGTTCATGCTCACTTAGATGAAATGATGTGTGTGAAGTCCACGTATCCTGCTACTCAGGCTATTCTTCATAAAACTACCTCAAGTAATATTTTTGTAGTATACTGCTACAACTTCAACTCTTCCAATAAAGTTGTATACAGATGAAAAGGTAACAGAAACTATGCATTAGTTTTTAAATAAAAACTTTGTGTTTTATATAACACAATGCTGCAGTTGCTCGAGTTTCAAAATCTATCTAAATTCTATTTGTTTTCTTCCTGTCTTCAACTGTGAAGGGACTGTTAGGGCACATCTACATATAGGTTCAACCTTCTAATTTCACACAATTTGCAATTATCGTGTTTTGGAAGCAGCCAAAATTCCTTCTTAGGTCTTCCTTCCATGGTTGTCTCTCTTCTCCACCAGCATTTATCCATGATGCTTTTTGAGAAATTATCCATTCCTTTGTCAAAGACGTGAGCTTTCCACACAGACTATCACCTAAAGCATGAAATTAGGTGAGCCATCCATGATCCTTGTGAGGCAACAAATTGTGTCCTATTACTTTCTGCCTCATTTATCTTCTTCTCCTTAGTTTTTTGTTCACCTCCAGAAAACAAATTGTCATTACTATGATCTTCCATGAGGCCCGCTGACCACTCTGGTCTCTGTATTCTCAGGGCATAATTATGTCAGCAATGTCAATTCCTAACATACTACTGACCTTGAGTATATGCTCTCTTCCTTTTATAGTACAGATTGCAATTTAAGATAACTCAAAATACTGTGATCACTAGATACGAAGATAGAGCTAGAGATGGAGATGGAAATGTGGATAGAGATGTAAATAGACAGGTGTATACATAACATATATAATACTAGCTATACGTTCATAGGTATTTTATTATATGTTGTTTATTGGACCCTAGTTGCTAAGATCAAAGTGGACTTTTCAAATTCTAAGCAGCAATTTGGAACACATGAACACTGTGCTTTGGAGTAGAAAAGTCTACATTTATTTTCCTTTTGGGCAACTTTGTTTTAGAATTTGAATAAAGACATTTCATACTATAGATGGTTGTTTGCACATTTCACACTATAGATNTGCTGTAAAGTATTGCACAAATACACAGTATTTGCCCCAAATGTCAAACTTCTTTCTTGACTGTCATGAGCTTAGCTCTACTCAACTTTTTTTTTTAATGACTCTTGTCTGGGAAATAAATATAGTACCTTGAAAAGTAACAACATGAAATACTTGGTATAGGGATACTAGCTATCTTCTAGAAGGCCCTGGAAGGTTGCTTTGTATGCCAGAATGTGGAAAAAGACTGGAACTGGGTGGATAGATAAATAGGATGAGTGCCCTGGTAGCATCGTCCTCCATACACTGCATTTTACTTTGGCCTGCAAAGCTCCTGAGTATATTTAAACTTAGGTATGAAACATTTGTAAGGTTAAAGTTTTGCAAAGAAAAAAAGAGAGAATTTATTTTCTCTCTTTAACAGTGTAAATGCTAGTGTTTTTGAGCACCAAATGTGCAAAAGGCAAAAGCAATTGCTTTGTAAATTTAGCCCTTGAGTTCATCATTCAAACCTCAGCATTTCAAGTAAGATCAGAAATTCTTACAATGTGGCTTCTCTACGGCTTTCTCTGTGAAATCTAATGCTCTGTCTCTGAGATGTAATATAAAACACCCTGTAGGTCTGTGTTATGTAACCTCCAACCATATAATTCCATACTTGGCTCTAAGTCTAAAATGTTCCTTGGGGTAAAAATATAAAGAAATAATAATATTAAATTTGAAGTTCATTCATATATAAAATACATAAGAAGTGTACCTTAAAAGCTGAATACTTCTGACTATCTGCTTTAAATAATAACTAATCCAGACCAGCTTAATATAGTTTTTGATAATGTTTCACTTTATATTCAATTTGGAAGTCTCTGGCTTTGCATATTCTTTGAATTTTATACTTTTGATACTAAATAAACTTGGAGAAATGAATTTACTCAACTTAGCAAGGCAAATATTGATTTTGTTATAAAGTCAATGCCATTTGTCAGGCATCCTCACTTTAAATATATTAGCGTACACATGATTTTATTAAGCTACCCCTAAAATCATACTTTATATAATCAAACGCTTTTCAGACCTTTGAATTCTCTGAAGGATTCAGAGAAAGGTTTGTTTTAAAGAATTAATAAAAGAATCCATAATTTTGAGATTTAACTTCCCCTTAGATTAGAACTGGTTGTGCTACCTATATGTACACCATAAGTCACTCTCTAAAGACAAAAATGTCTCAGGAAACTGTAACTGTTGTTCCCAATTCAATCATAGAGAAAAGATATATTTCAGAGAGTTCATGAACTCTAAAATCTTTGGATCCCTTTTGATTCTAAAAGGAAATAAATTTAACTGTGTTATAATATTAATGAGAATTATTTTATTAAAACTGATTTGCTCATAAAAGCTGTATATTCAGTCAGATGTTGTCATTAGAGACAATTAAGTTATTTTCTGTGAGTCAGTAATGCTAGTCTCAGGTTAACAGAAATAACATATTAGATCAGAGGCCTTAAGAGACTTCCAAAAATTTCAGCTAGACTAATCTGGTTTCCCCAGCAAGAGGAGTATCCTAGGTTTCTCAAAAAAAAAAATGAACTATTTTTAGAGATGCTAAAAATCTAGTATCTTATACTAAACAAAAAACTACAGCACTAATAATATCTGTTGTCCATCTCAGCTACGTTTGCTCCTTACAAGTGTCTAAGTGTTTCCCCTCTAGACTTTCTTCTGTGTTTTTGATTCACCTTAATATTTGTATAAAGCTTACATTATGAAGTTAACATCTAAATATTACATTTTGAGTATAATAGATATTTCACCAAAAAGATAGATACTAAATTATACATTATTTTAAAAATATATTTTGTAGTAGATATTTTTGTCAAAACTCCAAGTGAGGCACAGAAAAGCTGACACTACATTCTATCATTTATATGTTAAGCAGTTAATCTATTAGACATAGACAGTAGAAGTGAGAGCAAATGGTGTACATAGAAGGTAGAGAAGTTGGCTAAGGGCATAGGACTCAGCTGCACAAGGAGAGTATCTGCCAATATTTTGTAGCCAAGCAGAGTAAATACAGTTGAAAATAATTAAGTATGTATGTCAAAATCACAAGTAGAAAGGATTCTAAATATTTCCAACACGAAAGCAAATTGAAATATATTTGAAGTGTTGGATATGCTGGTTACCCTTATCTGGTCAGAACATGCTTTAGATAGTCTTAATATAACACACTGTACTCTGTAAATGTGTACCACTATAATGTGTGTCTTAGTTACGCTTCTCTCATTGCTGGGACAAAATACCAGACACGCAAAATTAAGGAAGAAAAGGTTTATTTAGCTCACAGTTACAGGAGGTTGAGTCCATACTCAGCTGGCTCAAAGGCAGAGTGGCATATGGCAGAAGGCAACTGTTCATGGCCAAGGAAAACAGCAAAGAGCAAAGGGAGGGTCAACAGCTACCGTTGCTAGCAAGTCTCTTTCCCCTCCCTCTATTTGTGTACACATTATCTGCCCCTGGGCAGGTGCAGTACCCACACCCACAGTCTCAGCGGTGGAGCAAGAATCAATCACAAACTCTTCAAGCCACCCCAATGACTGCATGAGTCTTTGTGGGGACAACTGGATTGAAACCATAACACTCCACCCCTGGCTCCCCAAAGAGTTATGCAAATCCTTTTGTGCAAAAGACATTTTAGTTGATCTCCAGTAGTTACCAAAGTCAGTGTTTGAAATATTTTAAGTCCTAACAGTTTTACCAATGCAGAAAAGTCCAAGATCCAAGGCTCCCCCAACATCTAAGGCAAATTCTTAGCTGTGAGCCCCTGTACAAATTAAAAGTTAAACACTTCTATCATTCAAAGGCACAAGAAAAGTATTACCATTCAAAAAGGTACACACAACACGGGTATGCAAAGCATTGGGAACAACTCAAGTCCAAAGTGCAGCAAGGCAAGCATTAAGTCCTGTAGTTCCACATAGAACATCCAAGCAATCTGTGGCAAATTATGAGCTCCATGTGGCTCCACCTCTATTATACTGCTGTTAGTTGTAGCTCCCGTAGCTTCACTCTGGGACCAACTTTGTTCCCATCTTGCAGATAATCTCAGGTGATCCATATTTCTGGCTTTTCCAAACCTCTGGTGTTTCCACTGCATGTTAGGCTTTCCATTCTCTGCCTCACACACTGCCCTCCCAGGAGCACACTGCCTGGCCTCCGAGGCCTTCTGAAATCTAGGTGGAAGGCTTCTTAACCTCAGAATGCTTGTGTTCTCCAAGTGCCTAAGGCCAACACTATGTGAATGATGCCAAGGTCTGCTGCCAGCTGGAGTAGTAGCCTGGCTTTCTTCTCTCCTGGGTGTAGGGTTGAGTGCCTGGATTGCTGAGCACTCTGACCCTGATTCCAAGGAAAAAATCTCCATGCCACTTTCATTCTGGAACCTGGTGTAGTTGCCACTGCTATTCTGGAACATGAAACTCTGTGGATTTCTCCTCAAATAAAAGTCCCTCACCATTGCAGGCTTGAGGCTGCAAGAGTGGAGACTTCCTCTTGTACTGATGCCCTCTGGCCATCCTTTTTATTCTCCTGTTCCTTCTCAGCAGTAGAGATCCTCTAAGTTCTATCCTCATATTCTACAGTTTTATTGGTGTTTCCTTTCTGACCAGACTCACAACATTTTAAATTATCCTGCCAATTTATTTGCTCTTGATTCTCCACATAAATTCCGTGCCACTGCCTCATCATTCAACTGTCTTGAAATTTATTTTACAATGAGCAAAATCTCCAGTATATTTCAGAGTGACACAGAATGTAAACTGTTATTATAATTCAATAGTACTGGAATGAAATAAGTGATAATATTTTTGTAGTTTAGAAAATGACTTATACTCTAATTCAGTGAATAAAAAGCAACACACCTACATTTATTGTTTCTTTGAAAAGTGAACTATTTGTCTGAAATGATTTTGTGAAAGATCTGAGATTATAAAAGACTAAAGTTATTAGGACAAGCTTACTTGTGTTGCTCACGACATGTTTAGTCATAGCAACTAATTCTATTTGATATATCAGGGTTTGAAATATTTTAAAATTTTACTGTACATAAATTTAGTATGTTTTATTCAAAATGAAATTTCTTTCACAAGATTAACCTATGTACCATACTTAATTTCAGTCTCAGGCAAAATCTCTGGACTCAAGCAAAATGCAGACAAACTTTGTGCCGAACCATAATACATGTCATCTGGAGTCCAACAACCAAATTCAGTCCTTCTTCCCAGCAGAGAACTCCCCAACCTGGTCTTTACTTGCAGGATTTCTATCAGCATTCTGGTCTTCTGAGCTCTGACCAGAATCTTCCATATAGAACAGCTGAAGGTGTGTCTATTAAAACTAAGAAAACATTTTAAAAATTGTTAATGATTTCCAATGCAAAAGACAAATACAATAATTATAATCATCAATAAGTTATACCTGGAAACTGTTCTAGAATTATTTGAATAAGGGTACCATGCAGATAATACTGGACCATACGTGTTCCAGTTCACTGGCTTAAGTACATTGACTTTGCAGATTGATAGACATCATAACACGTCAGTTTTATCATTTATGAGATGTGAACATGAGCCATCAATCTGCAGAGACAATCAGGAAATAATACCTAGAAGATGAAGATCTGAAGACCTGAAAGGAAAGTTCAACAGGGTTGGCACAAGTAATTAGTGAGAGGGATGTTTCTGTTGTACCTATAATATATGAATACTTAGGCAAGTTACTTATTCTCAGTCACATTGCTAATACCAAACTCACAGAAAGAATGAATATATCATTTTAAATGCAGTGCTTAACATGTATGTATATGTGATTTCTCTTTTGAATTAATATTTTAAAAATATGTGTCATCTAACCTTTAAATTATAATGTTGTTCCCAATTTTTTATCTGTTAATATGACACATTCATCTAACATGAAATTAGTAACAATATATAGTGTTTTTTTCAGACCACCTTTTTTCATCTTTTTATTTTAATGAGAAAAAAAGATAAAATAGTAAAGAAACAATTTCAAAACAGGTTAGTATGACAGTTACAATAATTAATAATTGCATATAGTTATTCAGGGGACAAGATGCAGAAATGATATTTTGTCTAAACAATATTCGTACAAAACTTTCTTCTCAAGGAACTATGAAAAAGTAGCTATATATCTATTCTATTAGGTGATGATGATGATGATGATGATGATGATGATGATGATGATGATTGGCTAGCAATAGCCATGACTTATCCAGATGGCTGACACTGACCAAAGATCTACAAGTTGCTGTATATGGTTCCAGGGTAAATGCTGGGATTTGACTGACCTTGTCAGATAGCAAAAGTTACAATTTTAGTTAAATAGGTCTTGCTTTAACTTGTCTGAACCATCGAACATAAAAGTGTAATCGTGAGGTATAAAACATAAAGCTATATTAATATGCTGAGCTGTAAAAAGCTCAAGTCAACAACTTTGGTCAATTACCAGTTGTGCTAATGACTCACTACTCTGATGGACTGACTATTGGACTATATTGGGTTATTTTGTTGAATTCAAGTAGCTACAATCTTTGGACTGGCATCAAGTATGAAAAGGTCTGTTAAAGACTTCTGCAAACAGAGCTTCTCTAACTGCAGTGGAACACCCATCTCCAACGGAAAAAAAAAATAGGGGAGGGGATATAGATAAAGGACAATGTTAAGCTTTTAAATGAGTAAAACTTTTTTAAATAGGACTATCATGCCCCAAATCAAACAATTTTCTAAAGTCATCACACCAATTATATAAACATCTTTCAAAAGTAAATAAACACAGTGACCTTAGTAAAGGTATTAAGTATAACTTTAGGAAGCTAACAGTAGCACCAGTAAGATCAAGACCTCAGATTTCCCCATTGTACCACATGTAGGCAAAAACATTTCTTTGGACTCCAAACCTAACCTTCAAGTGGACACTATACATGTTTCATACGGATGGCTGAACTGTACATATATTTTATGTACATTTATCACTCTCTGATATTGCAATCAGAAGGGTTTATCCAATTTAGAACAATTACGAATCTATCCCTTAATCATCTACGTGTATCTTTAGGCCAAAGAAAATTTCCTTCATTTATCTCCAGTGTTTTCTTTTAAAATAAATACACTTTTTGGAAGCACTGGTTTCCAATTTGCAAAAAAACCTGAAAAGTTCCCAGGTACCTAGTACCAGTTTATAATTAAAATCTCCTCTACATATTGTACATTTGTCAGAATGCACATTTAACTAAACTCCACTCTATTTGGGTGTCAGGGGTTTGTCCATATCCTTTTCTGACTGTAAGGTCCCTCCTAGGACACTGTCCATCATTTTGTCTTATGTCCCCACAGGCTCTTCTGGCATTTGTGTGTCCTTCGTTTGGATGACCATGACCATTTTGAGAAAATTCCTCAGGGATTTTGTAAAGTTCTTTCATTGGGGTTTAGGGAGTTTTGTCTCATAATAAGATGAAGGAAGACATATTGAGAGAGGTTATCTGCTTACTTTCATGTTCTGATTGTGTTACTTTTCTACTAAGAGTTCAAAATAGTTGTTTTATATGAGAGAATGGTTAGGATGACCCACCATTATTTATTTTTCCTAGATGAGTTTTAAAGTGATTGAGATCAAAGCTTTTCAATACTAACAGAGATGTGATGAACAATCAAATAACCATGCAAATTTGAAAAAAATGTAAACATACTTGTCCATTTCTCAGAATGGGTAAAGTCCTTCCCCAAGTACATTTTCCTAAATCTTTTTTCGCACCAAGACAATTGCTCACCACATATCAGTCTTCAATCTGTTTCTTTCATTCGTAGGCAAAAAGGTCAACTTGAAAATATACATCAAACCTGATTGAAAATATCCTCTTTCCTATGCAACATAACGGTGCTTGAAGTTTGCTCTTCCAGCATTATTTGTTTAATAGAAATATTTTCCGTACCACCTGGTTCTGGCAGAAAGTCAAAATTTGCATTTATATGAGGTAGTTTATCAAATATAACATACAGAAGTCTGTTAAGTACACATTGCATTTTGTTTGTGAGAAAATCTGTTTGTATTTAATGTAGTTTTTAAATTAACCTTAATGAAAGCTTCTGAAAATTGTTGTTCTAAGCATTTGAAATATGCAACAAGAACTGGTGGGAGACCTTAACATGTTTTCCATTATATGTTATCAGATAGCCCAAAATTACTACAAAGAAGAATGTGGGACTATGTTAAATGAGAAAGATAAGTAAGCATTTAGTTAAAAGCAAAGGTCTTTAGAAGACGAAAGCATCTAACACAGTGAACTACAGACATCTTATAACAAACTTCAGTCAAAGGTAGTTTAGTATTTTTAAATTAGAATATTACTTCCTCTATATGGAAACGAAGGTTATTTATATTAAACCCTAATATTTCATTTCTTAATCTTAGACTTGCCAAATACAAAAAAAAAAAAACCAGCGTTTTCTGAAGTGCTGACAAAGGTAATTGGGAATATGAACAAATTAGTCTTGTGAGATAGAAATTACTTCCCTTCCATTATTCTATTTGTCTTCTTATCAATGGTATGCTTAATAACAATATTTTAGCATATCCAGTAGTTTTCAAGTAAGATGGCAACCCCTTCATTGATATAAGATGGGTATTTATGTTTTGTGAACAATATTTTTATCCATTTTGGCAAACTCAAGGATCTTTAGTGCTTAAGTAAACTGCTAATGTATATGAACTCAGTAGACAATGATAAGGAGAACAGGAGGTCATGGCATCCCACGCTAATAAACATTTCACTTTTGCTCCATCTTGTCATTGCTATGTAGAAGGAAGTGCTTGGTATCTTCAGAAAGTAGATTTTAAAAAAAAGTTACAGCTAGAAATTCAGTTACTTGCATAAAATCACACGATTTTCTGTTGCAAATTAACTCTAGAATGTTTAAAATAGTGTATAAGATAAATAGAACCTGTCTAGGGGTTCAGCTTGCAGCCCGCTTTATAAAGTAGAATAAATAAAGAAGACTAATAATTGCCTAATTATAAAACATGAGAAAATGAATATTTCTTTTAGAAAATATTTCCTCCAGTTGCAAAGTCATGGTTATTTAGAAATACTGTAAATCAAATCTTTTTTTCAGAGATATTGTTCTACAACGTTTATAGTATTTGACAAAATCTCTGTTACAGACACCAATCATTGAATCTTGGATCACAACCTCTTTGCAGCTACCGCAGTTATTGTTTCAATAGTTTTAAAGATCTTAAAACAATTTTTTCATAATAAATTACACCTTTAATTAAACAATGTAACCATGTTTGCTTCCTAAATCCTTCCTCTTTTTAGATTTGCTTATTCATTATTTTTATCATATTTACGCCTGCTTTGAAATTTTATTTTTCTTATCATTTTTTAATAGTGCTAGGGAAATTAAAGGATTACCAATCTTTCATATAAATAGCTACAGAAATTCAAGCATAGTTTTTAAAATGAATTCATTGGCAGGAAACAAATACATAGTTGGAATATATTTAAGTAGCCATGCCTAGTGAATAGAGTGCACAAGTTAAAAACACACCCTAAGCCAGACCTGGTGATGCATGTCTGTTATGCCAGGAAAGAGGAGGCAGAGGCAAGAGGATATTTGCAAGTTTGAAACTAGCCTGGGCTACAAAGTGAGGACAATGCTAACCTAAACTGCATAGTAAGATCCTTCCTCAAAAATAAAACAAACAGGGCCCAGCCAGATAGCTCAGTGGATTAAAGTGCCTGCTTATGCAGACATAAGGTCTGGGGTTTGATCACTGCATGCCATGCTGGCCCTGCCCCTGGGGCACACTGAGAGGGTGACTGAGACTGGGAATGGTGGTGCGTGCCTATGATCCCAGCACTTGGGAGGCTAAAAACAGGAGGATCACTATGAGTCCAATCTGTGTAATGAGACCCTGTAGAGCCTGTACTAAATACATAAAAAAAAATAAAAACACTGCAATATAAAGGACTAAAATTCAATTTCATTTAACAAATACTGAATAGGTGTAAATCCTACAGAAAACAAAGCATTAAAATGACAACCTTGCCATAAAAAGGGCATAGAGCCAGGCTTTGAAGAGGAAAACAACAAACTAATTTGATGATATTTTAACATAAGCTAATGCAATTAACCAGTCTTATTGTCTTAGTCCCCTTAATATAAGACATCAAAGTTTTTATCATCTTGTTCGATCTCCTACCTTACATGATTAACAAACGTTTCCTGATCACAAAGCGAAGTGCAAACATGGGGAACAGATTAAGTTTGCCATCTACTACCCATCTGCATCACCGCAGCTTGCCAAGGGCTAACAGTGTGACTCAGTGGAACAGTCCTTGTCCAGCATGTGGATGAGATCCTAGGGTCAAGCTCAGTTTTCCTCCCACTGGAAAAAAATACCTACCACTACTTATTAAAAACACAAACTCTTGGAAGCATAATGGAGTTTACACATCATCTACCCTCAAGTTATCATTTTGCACACAACAAATTGAAAACTAACATTTATACATCAATATATTATTGTGATAGGCTCATCAGTCCTTCAATTATTCCCAGGAAAAGACAACTTCACTATTAACTTGTCTGATAAATTATGATGTTTGCATGTGTTAAAATGTGTATAGAGCCATGTGACTTTCTCTAAACTCAAGTTGACAGATTTTCACTTCTTTACAAACATTTATTTATATAATTAGTGAATTTCTGTGCTATTATTGTGTTTCTCTATAATCTATCTTTGATATATCCTATCTTTCCCAAAGAAATGTCATGTAGTTTGGTAAATTTAAATCAATACAAAACTACAACATTGGCAGTTGATCCAAGTTTAAAGAAAATCATACCTTTTAGTATTATTGCCTTTATCACTTTTTTGAATTTCGTTATGCCAAGCTCTTTTATTTATATAT
>NDGN011305518.1:0-14832 GCA_002564285.1 Tympanoctomys barrerae
TTTTGCTAAATTCAAGTACCTACAATATTTGGACTGGCATCAAGTATGAAAAGGTCCTTTAAAAGACTTCTCCAAATACAGCTTCTCTAACAGCAATGGAACAACCATCTCTGAAAAAACAAAACAAAAAAGGGGGATGTAAATAAAGTACCTTTTTGTAAATATATATATATATATATATATATATTAGGATAGATATACAGGTATTTTCTCTTAGTTAAATGAAAAGAAAGGTTTATATTAATTGTGTTTAGACAAGACATCATGTCTACATCTTGTTCTCTGAATAACTACTATGAAGACAACAATATACAATGTATTAATTATTGTAATTGTCCTAACCTGTTTTGAAACTGTTTCATTGCTATTTTATCTTTTTTCTTCTTAAAATGAATTTAAAAAATTAAGATAACCAAAGGCTTGAAGATAAAAAAGCAAGCATTTTTCTAAAAGCAGAACATAGAGGAAGAATCTAAAATGCTTGGCAATGATCAATTCATTCTACTGAGTGTACAGAGATGACTATTTTAGAGAGGGGGTGACTCTTGGCTAGCTTTAAAGTTATCAGTCTCATTTCACAAAACTGAATTGAACACAAAATGTGCTATGCCATGGTGTCTCATTCCTTCATAGCAACTAACTCCCATTACTTTTGAGATTATAGTGAAAAGTAGAAATTCTTGGAAGAAAACATACTCAGCACCCAGGAATCCTGGTGCATTTTCTCTGGGCCCCTAGTCTACCCAAATGAGAGTGGAAGATACTCCTGGCATGAGTTTATTCTTAAGTAAGTCCCTCACTCTCCAAGAAACCCAGATGGTTGTACAACACCCAGGTTTTAAACAACGAGAAGGGCAAATCTTGATGAGTAGAAAAGGTGACACCCCCACCTTCCAGTGTCCACCCAGATGAAGCCAGTCACATTCTTAGGAGGCCTTTTCTTTACAAAGAAACGTGTCTTCCTAAAGAAGGAGCTGTGCAGCCGATTAAGACATTTCCCCAGCATTTGCTAACCTACTTACAGGCATCATTGCTCCCTTGGGCCTTGGGACCTCTCCACCTTCCTGAACGGAGTAGCTGAATAGGTAAATGGGTTATATCAGGCCAGGAAATCAATGTGTATACTGTGTTCTCAGCCACAGATGAGCATGTCGAAGCCATTTTATTATAGCTCTAGGAGCTGTATTGATCCAGCTGTAACTACTCAGAGGTGGCCAGCAATCCAATGAGGACGCATCCTTCTGTCCATCCTGCCGCCTCTTTCCCCCAGTAGTGCTTAGAGAGTAAGCGTCTGCAGATTGGATTAATTTAATGTTTGCTTAATCAAAACTGACTACCCTGGAACTTAAATGCTATTAATTACTAAGAGAATCCAGAACTAATCCTCTAACACTGTAAGGCCAGGGAGCACCAACAGCCATGCAGAGAAGGGGTGCTCTGAGGAAGAATCTGTTTGTCTTTCTCTCCAGATGTTCATTTTGCTGCCTTCTCCATCCACGCCCATCACCACCCACCTTCCTCCACACAGCCTCCTAAAAAAATAAAAAAAAAATGCTTGCTGCTTTTGTTTCTGCTCTTTGTAACAGATATGCTATGTGCATTGGAATGTACCAGCTGGATAAACAGAGGACCAACCCTGCTGTCCCAGCAGCATCCAGCTCTTCCTTCTCCAGTCTGCTCTGCTCAAAACAGCACCTGCTTTCCATCCAGCCAGTGGCATGGCTGGCTCTTTTCTAGAGCACCTGGTGTGTCTGCAGGACAGGGACCCTGTGCCCAGGCCCCAGCCTCCCACCCTTTCTCTGGCACACTGAAGGCAGCAGGAAGTGTTTGCTGAATTGAATTTGCAGAGAAGACCACAGGCCCTGCCCTGGGCTTCATGTTCATAAAGTTCTCTGATTCATTGAAATCCCGCTGGGACAGTGGCCTGTAAACTTCAGTTTAACTGTCACCTCCTACAAATCCACTATTTTTTCTGTCCTGGGAAAGATAGAGACCATTTCTAGAACTAAGATCCAATGCCTATCTTGTTTATGGATTAAAAGCTGCCCTGGGAGGAACATGAGAGGGTGCTTCAAGTCTATCCCACTATTTGGCAAAAGTGCTAACCAGAGCCACAAAAATGCCACACACTTCAACCAGGGGGCTACTGTGTGCCAGAAGAGATAGCACTAAAGCCTCAAATGTGCGCTTTGCCCCAGCAATACCAGGGCCTTTTGGCCTAACTTCTATTTCTCTAAAGTTTGTTCATGGGTCCTTTCTCATCATTAGCAGTGATGGCCCCAGGACCTAACGTAGCTATGTACGGTGCATAAAAGCTCTGCTCTCCAAAAGGAATTCTGCTGAGCACGCCTCAAAGTAGAGCCCTCCGCAGTACTGTCACTTCTTGGTCCCAGCTCTGTGCCCTTATCCCCAGGACACAGAAGGCGAAATAATTGACAAAATCAAGTAGCATGTGTGTCAACACAGAGTGCGAGGACCACAGAAAATCAGGGACGACTTGCTCCGTTGCATGGAGCTGCTGTGACTCAGCTCTTCCCTGTTTCCTCGCAGAGCGCAGGCTCATCATGAACAGACCTTACATGACGTCTCTGCCACAGGAAATGCCAGCAGCCAGTAAGTCTCCAGCATAGACACATGGCATTTCAATAAGGTCTAAAGTTGGTCAATGATATTGTACAAGTGTTAGTTTTCTGGTTTCAGTAATCTTTTATGATCACATAAGGCATCATGGAGGAAACCTGAGGCACAAATACATAGCATGGTGGGTGTTACGTTTGCAACCTTTTCTGAATCTAAAATGCATACATATGCATACACGCATGCAGTGAAGGGCAAAACTCAATAAGCCATAAGTTTCCTCTTGTTTGTTGACACTTTCTGCTACATTGATCCAAATAAGTCATGGTCATGGCACCTCCTAGGCCAACGAGGACTAGGACCTCAGGATCTGGCCCAAGAATCTCCACACATAGCCAGGCTCACCTGTTGACCCATGTCCCAAATCTGTCCTCTGGACATGACACCCGCTACAGATGTCGTGCACTGAATGCCTGCCTTTTCCAGATTTCTGATATTAAATCAGCACCGCACTTCACTACACTTACTAATTCACATGCATTTGCACCAATAATTCTTGCTTGATGAATAGAGCACCAGGCTTACAATTCAGCCATGGTGTGGTAAATTACACTGGCCAGATTAACTGTACAAAGAACACGTCTCAAAACAATGATTTCACTTCAAGCTAAGGAGGAACAAGTGCCCTTTCTTTCATTTCTAAATTACATTTTCCATCATAAATATTGAGAATTACGTTTCTGATCACCGCTGTCACCTTGTGAATAGTGGCACATAAGCCCCACAGACACACAAGTTTTTACCAAAGGAAAACAATGGCTATTAGAACACATGAACTACTTTGAGTTTTAAAGGACTTGTTTCTCCCAGCCCACAGATTATAAAAAGATGGCACCCTTTGGAGCTTGTAGAGCCAGGCAGCAGCTATTGTGCTTGTATATGGGTTGTTAAACACTGGAAATGATTGCTCTGGGTGCCTTATACCACCTTTTATGTATGAACTATTCCAAGGGTTTACAGGTAGCTATTACGCATGGCCATTAGCCTTGAGAGGTCTTCTGCCTGGAAGACCCCTGAAACTTCTGAGCTTTTGACTATACACAAACAATTATTTAAAGGTACAGGTATGCAGCTCATCTTCCTCTCAAATAGTAACAACTATCCATACTGTAAGGATGGATCATTTAAGGGAGAGAAACATGAGAAGTTCTGATCACCAAGCTGAGGCACTACAGGAAAGAGTCCGAGCTGGGCCCATGGTTTTGGCTCAGAGAAGGAAAGGATATAAGAGACTGTAGTCATGAGTGACTAGAAGAGGAGTTTGTCTAAGGATCTTCCATGGTGAGCTAGATTAGTTGCAGGTATCTGAAATTAAGATGAAAATAGAGAATTTTCCAGCTATGCATTGTGGAACATATGAGTAATCCCAGCACTGGGACATGGGATACAGCTGGGTTTGAGAACTCATTAAGTCAGTGGAGAGCAAAGCATCCACCATCTTTTCTGGGAGAATGAGAGCACACTGTGGCACTATTTTAGAACTGTAATGACCCATACCTTCAGAGGCAGCACAGAAAGAGAAATAAGAAATAGGAATACATGGGTGTGGGTAGCACATGCCTGTGATCTCAGAGCTCTGGGAGGTTGGAGCAGGAGATCTCAGGTTCAGGTTCATCCCAGGCAACTTAGAAACTTAACATGACCCTGTCTCAGAATAAAATGGGCAGGGGGTATCACTCAGTGCAAAGGCCTTGGGTTTGATCTCTAGTTTAGCAATAAATAAATAAATAAATAGTGAGAGCATGGGTCTAGAAAGAAGACACAAGGCAGTTCCCCCAGTCAATAAATCCTAACCATCAAAACATGTACTGTCAGAGTCTCTAGATATGACCCACACAAAGTCCAACTCTTCCCTGTGTCTACATACCAGTTGAGCATATAGATAAGACAACCATCCATTGATTACATTAATCTCAACACTTCACCTGCATCTAGCATGGCTGTACTGAGCTCCCCACCAGGCCAAATCAAGGGAAAACTACACCATAACAATGTCACATGTGGGATATACCGTATCACAAAGACTAAGACCTTAGTATAATCTTCCCACCCTTGATTGCCAAGTCCCCTCCTTCCAAACATAGGTCCTGCCATTTCAAAGGGCAAAGTATCCTTCAAACATACAGTTTGGCAGGCACTAATATGGAAGTATTTGTACACTATGATCCATGCCCTGCCAGTATCCTGTTGGCATTGACATCCCAGGGCCTGTATCAGGGTATTCTGCAAACATGCACCTAAGAGGCAATGCTCTGGGGCAGCCCTCTACTAGGGATAGATGGAAGTTGGTGGATTGAAACCCAGACATCTGTTCTCTGAATTAGAATGACTCAATCTGGCTTTACACGCTCCCAGAATTCCCAGCTGCACAGAGAAAAACCTGTATCTGCTTCCTTCCTTTCCCTTTCCCAAGCCAGTTAGGACAAAGGCCTAAAACCTGGCTGTGTTAGTCAAGGCTCTTCAGAGAGAAAACAAAATGAAGGAGAGAGAGCTAGAGAGATGGAGACATTTTAAGGAATTAGTTCACTTGATTATGAAGGTTGACAAGTCCAAAGCCTACAGAGTGGACCAGAAGGTCTGGAAACCCAGGAAAAGCCAGTGTTGCTGAAGACTGAACAGCTGAACACTATCTGCTGACAGAATTCTCTCGCCCAGTGGACCGTCTGTCTCTTGTACTGCTCAGACCTTCAGCTGATTGGGTGAGGCCCACACACACTACAGAAAACAATCCACTTTGCTCAAAATCAACCCCCTCAACTGTCAGTCTCCTCCAAAAACACTAGAAGAAACATCCAGAGCAATTTGAACCACATACTAGGACACCATGTCCCAGGCAAGTTGACACATGAAGTTAACCATCACACCTCCTCCCCCATGCCCTACCAATATATCCTGGGATCACAGCTCCTGGGTGAATCTGACTCAAAGACTTTGTATTTTGAGGATACTGTGATTTAGAAAGCAAATATGAATATATAACTCATCATCCCTCACTTAAAAGCCCAGTGGCCCATGAAAGAACTTGGCTCACTGATTGGGAACCACAGTGTCACAGGGCGTAGCTTTCAATGTCTGGAAAGACCCACATGATCACCGCACAGTGAAAACGCAGATGTTCCTGAAGTCATCGATCATGATATTTACAAAGCTACCACATTCCTAATAATGACACAGGTATTAAGATCATGCCATCAGAAAAAGTCCCTCTCCCTTTGTTCATGAGCAAAGTCTCTACTGGATCAAGACTCTCCTCTGAAACTCAACCGAGTGCCAAAAGCAGCAATGATTCCATTTAAAAACAACACCTTTATCCAAGGGCTTAGAAAACAGTCACAAAAGAAAATATATTTTTGACATCCCTAAAAATACATGATCATATTCTCTGTGGCAAGACAGAACCAAGTGACTCATTGAAGTCATAAAGATCGCGAATTACAGCAAGGCTGTCTTCAAACGAAAATTGCCAGAGGACGTGTGTTTGGCTGTCGCCGGCACCCTAGGCACTCACCAGCCCCGTCACAAGACCTGAATCATCTGAAGCTGAAGATCATTGCCTCCTCTTTGTATTTCATTAGCAGATATCAGGTTAATAAAAAGCCTAAAAGTGGACGGACTGCCTTCCCCTGAGATTTATTAGACCTCCTCCGTAGGGCTGAGCTGGGAATGGCAGCCGACACTCGCGTTTCTCCAGAGCTCTCTCTGTCATCTCCCTCTGTGGTCCCTGAAGTCTGCCAATTAAAGACCTCCTCCATGGCATTCCGCTGCTTAAGTTATGCACACATAAATCATGGTAATAAGAAAAGATTGTTATGTTAACCTTCGCCGTGCAACTCTTTTGCTTTTGTGAGAAATATGAGAAGCATTCATTTGTCTGGCACCAAGGAAGCGATTTCCCAGCAGATGCTGGGGAGGCCCACGGGACGTTGCCCCTTCCTGGTGGTTACGTAGGCGGTGCCTCTCACACCAACAGGCATTACTCAACTCCCAACGCAGAGCCACCAGGCCGCAAAGCAGGCGGCATTACGTCAGAGACAGGATGCTCTGAAATAAATGGGGAGCCAGTTCGATCTAGAGGAACATGTTTCCATGTTTAACCAAGCAAAACTAGAGACATTACTGAGCACACAGTCTCAAAGGGCAGTTCATAAGGAGACCAGTTCTGGGGAGGGGAGACACGGGTTTTCTACCCCGACATGTGGAAGCGGCCCCAAGGTGGCTGGAGTTCTGCTCTCTGGATGAGGGGCTGATGTACAGTGACTGAGAATTCCACTTCCATGTGAAAGATTACAGCCTCAGGCCGAGGCCCTGGGAGCAGGTCCCTGAAGCTGGCCTGAGCCTGAGGTTCAAGGTGGTCATTACTGCGTGGCCACTCGCCTCAATGAAAATCTTCATAGGCTGGACTTGAAATCTCATAGAGATTTCTTACTCACAACAACGAAAAAAAAAATTCTTTATCAACAACATAATAAATACTAATGATGCATTAATTGCTTATATCTACATGTTAACATTAGAAGACAATGTTAATTGAAAGATTTTGAACAAAAAAAAAAATCTAGGCCTCAACTGAGCTGTTTCTTTCTGTATTTGGTCAGTCACGATTAGCTAACCCGAGGCTGGGCTGCCCTCAGCTGATGGCTGTGGGTGACCAGCCATCCACAAGCAGACCCCATCCAGAGAGCAGCTCTCTTCAGGAGCCCAAATGAGATCACCAGCCTTGGTCAGGAACCCCTAACTGCCTGATGTTCAAGGCTGCTATGCAAACAAGCCTAGGGAAAAAAAAATCTGATTTTTTTCTCTTCAGTTATATTGATCTAAAGGAATTAAATACTTCAAGAAATGAGATAAAAATGTCTGAGTGAAAAGCATTGGTGGTAGGGGACAGAACACAATTTCTGTTATCACTGATTTCACAATCAGAATGAAATTTCAGTTTAGTTCACTCCGGAGCACCCGCTTGCCCTTAGAATATCAGACTGTCTAGTAAGAGGGTCCTACGATAACAAATTATGCTTGATTCTGCTGGACTCACTGCACGTGTCATTTTTTTAAATGTCATTTTCTTATTTCTTGCTTTTCCCTCCTTCAAAACACAAAGGATTAGTAGCCAGGTGTGGTGATAAGGGCTTATCTTATAAACGCTATGGGAAGCTGAGGCAGGAGGATCACATGTTTGAGCCCCTCTTGGGCAACTTAGCCAAATTCTGTCTCAAAACAAAAGGTAAAAAATCTGGGCATGTAGTTCAGTGTGAAAACTCTAAGTTCAATCCAGTACAGGAGATTGAGGTGGAGGTGGAGGTGGAGGTGGAGGTGGAGGTGGAGGTGGAGGTGGAGGTGGAGGTGGAGGTAGAGGTGGAGGATGGGATAAGAGTAGAGATGGGTAGGGATAGATAGGGATAGGAATAGGGATAGGGGTAGAGTCAGAGATGAATAAAAGAATGAATGCCTTTCCCTTTAGCCTCTGATGATTGAATAGTCTGATTTGCTTGGGAATTCAGGTGTATCCCAGGATATGAGCTTTCAGTTTTGAAGTCACTTCCTAGCCAGTCTCCTCCTTTAAGTAAACACTTAAATCTTAGCTTAAGCTTACCACACAAAACAAGATTTGGTTGAGCATACTTGCTCCACTGGGCAGCTGTAGATACAACAGCGTTCTCACCAGGCACTGGGGAAATATTTGCACCAGGTTTCTGAACAGAGGTGAGACCACGTCGGTCGTTGCGAAGAGTGATTGCTGAAAGAACACTTCATGTTTTGGGGTGCTATAGCTCATTCCAAAGCGTGAAGAGATAATGGCCCAAGCAAAAAGAGAAGAACAAGGGACAGAGTAGGTAGACCTTGTCAAGAGAAGCCTTTCAAACTCTTCATCTTGCAATTTTAATATAATTTTCTCCAGTCACCTACAGCCTCCATCAGAAACAATACTCCACCTGGGAATCAGCATGGAATGTCACCCCATCCCTGTATGTGTCACCAGAGCACTGTCTCACTGTAGTTCTTTTATACTTGATTACAATATGCAGGAACAATATGAGTGTGGAAGCAATCTATCTCAACCAATATATAAAATTTATAGGCCAAAAAAATCAAATTCAAAGTCCTGTCAGCTCAGTAACACTAAGAATACTCCAACTTGAGATCTTTACCTTACCAGGGTGCAGTAAGCACCTGCACCTAGACAAAGTGGGCCTCAGTTTCCCCATGTGGAACCAGCCATGGGCTGGGTCAACACCTGTCAACCACCTGCTTGGGCTTTCTCGGGCCGCCCATGAGGCCTCCACAGGGCATCACACAGGTGAGTAGCACTGTGAGGTTCTGGATTAAGCCACCATTGTGGGGTTTTTCTTTTATTTATACTTTAAATTAATATTAGCAGTATAGCTGAGTTTTTCACTAATCTCTGGTCCCAGTTAGACTCGTCTTCTCTGCAAGGATGGGGCTGGAGAATGGTGAATACAAATAAGCATGAGGAGGAGGAGGAGGAGGAGGAGGAGGGGGAGGAGGAGGAGGAGGAGGAGGACCTGCTAATACTGCGTGCTCACAATGCAACAGGCATCCTGCTAAGTCCTTCTGCTGTCGTCCTGTGCCCTAGGAAGATGCCTTGCATGCAAGTGCTGTTCTTCTATGCTGCAGCCTCGTTTCTTCCTCCTCTCAACCTCCCAACAGGTACACCAGTATCATCGTTGCCATCGCTGGCCGCACAGGCCACACTGAGGTTCTGCACGGGGTCAGGTGCCGATCACAGCCTAGCTTGCTTGCCCTTGGTCTAATTCCAGAGCCTCACGCCTGACTGCTCCCCTCCAGCAACTCCAGACCTTTTTTACCTCTCTCCGCGCTGCACACTGCGGACAGCAGAGAGAATAAGCAAGCAGGACTGAGAAGAGGGCCTGTGCAGATGTCTATATGGATAACAGGACAGAAGGGCCTGACTCATCCCGCTCCCTGCTGGGGTGGGAACCAGAAACGCACTGAGTTTGAGTACATGTGGCCATTCCAAGCAGAAGCAGGCAGAGCTCCTCAGGGAAACTTTCATCCCATGAAAGCACCCATATGACTGGCTGGGGTGAAGCCTGGGACTGCCCCCCCATGACCTAGTTCCTCTGCTTCCTTCCATGCCACCGTGACTGACCACGAGAGCTGACTGACCACAAGAACTGACAGACCACAATTCAGGGAGATGCCTGATGTCTCTCCCGTCGGCCACAGCCCAGTGAGTAAACCCGTGTGCCATCTTCTCCTTGCACTTTCTTAAGTTTATTTAACCTGTGAGCCTTGCCTGTTTGACCTCAAAAATATCTCTACTATGTATATACTTCATCCTGAAGCGCTTCTTTGGACACTATTAGTCACTTTGATCTAATTCATCATACACAGAAGTCCCCACCAAGTACCAAGAGTCATCCCAGGGAAGGCAGTGAAAGTCTGCCTAAGCCCCACTTTCCCACAGGTTGGACTGTTGGTGCCATGGTTTCAAAAATGGAATTAAAAGAAGACTGTCGATTTCACCATTACCAAAGTGCCCTGTCACCCCCCAAAGAAGAGGAGCGCTTTCATCAATTTCCCCCCTCCATGCCAAAGTTTCGGAGAGACCCTTCACTTTATAAATCAACTCACAGCTTAGAACATCCTGGCAGCCCCTTCAAGGAACCGATCAGAATGACAGGGAAAAAGAGGATAACCATCATAGCTTGACTGGATACAGGTGTTTGCGTTTACAGACGAACCGCAAACGCCTGGATCTTTGACAGGCGTTGATGCTATCAGTGAATCGCAGCTATTATTGGCTCCGGTCGCCAAGGGCTGGGGGGCCCTTCCCTTAGCAACATCTCTGAGGCTGATAACATTTGGCTGAACTTTTCAGATCGTAACCTCCCTTCTGACTTTCTGCAGTCAAACCCGCCTAAACTGATCAGAAGAAGAGACACGCAGTGGGAAGACAAGTAAAATATTATTGACTGCAGTGTTTCATGTCTATTAGGAAGAAAGAGCAAGAAAGGGAGGGAGAACCTCACAGCTTGACAGGCTTCAAGATAATCAGGGGAGGAATCGGGGCTGCACGGTAACCCTCGGCAAGGCTGGAAAGCGCTGACTTACAAGAGGTCATTGTTCTATGTGGGGAACAAACAGGGTGCCTGGAAAACAAGGGCGCAATTGCGCTCCTTCACAGAGCAGCAGCTCCTCCTTCACCTCCTGGTCACTGGAGCCTGCACCTGCAGCAAAGCAGGGATGGGAAACAAAACAGCTCTGTAGCTGGAAAAAGAGGAGGTTCCTGCCCCTCCTCATGCTAAAGGCTTTGGCCTCTGGGTGCCATCGCCTGTGCTGGCCATGCTGTGCACACAGGATGCCTCTATGCAGGGCAGAGGAGGGACGTGTGGGGATGGGCTGTACTGCTCTTGAAGAATCCATCTTTGGCAACCGGTATTCTCAATTTGTATTTTGTTTACTGGCACTGCTGTGTGCGCTGGGGACATGGTGGCTAGGAGGGCCACCAGTTGTACCAACACTTCCTGGGACATGCTTCCAGGTGCCCCAAGCCCAGCAGAGAAGACAAGAAAGCCCACCTGATCACCAAGTTGCAAGAAGCCAAGATCTCAAGCACAGGCTCAGCCAAAACAGGGCTGCCAGCCCAGCCATCTTTATGCACACCTTAGACACTGCTTAAGGAGGCCGAAGGGAAATCCATGTAACAATCCCCATCATTCTGTGGGCATAATTCACCACACAGCTAACTCTCTTGGGGGACTGAGTGTGTTTTCTTCAAACATGTTTATACTTTGTATATCAGCAATGCTCTTCACAGCAAGTGGTTTTCTGAATTCTCGTGAATTTGTCCTTCAGTTTGGGGAACACCTATGATCCTGGAATTGTGTATCTTTGCCAAACGTAACTCCCTACCCTGCTGGGAGAAAGGGCTGGATGACATTTGCACAAAAAAATAAACAAAGGGAAATATGGACGCAGAAGATGGCAAGGCCAGAAAGAAGTCACTATTTTGATTTACTTATCCCACTGGTGGGGTAAGTGAGGCAAATGGCAAGGCAGAAAGAGACACTTGAGCTCACACCTAATAAATTCCCTGTGGCCCATCTTAGGCCTCCAACTCATTTGGACATGAGCCCATCTATGCTCCACATGCCCCTAGAGCATCACCCTGCCCAACAGGAATGTTCATCTACTCCCCAAGACCATCAGCAGGTTCTATCCAAGCCCCTCAATTGAGCCAATTGAGAAATCCTGAGCCAAGTAAGTTCCCATCTCTACAAGACAGTCATAGGGTCTTTGATTCCTCCCCCTCATGCCCAAGCCCCTGACCCACACTTACTCTTATCCCTCACTGCCCTGAACTTCTTCATCCCTAATTCTTCCCCACCTGTCATCTTCCCAGTCCTTGCTAAAGGGTCTTCCAGAACCCTGATCCCGTGGTGATGATGATGATGCTTAGGAGGAGGAGGAGGAAGAGGAGGAGGAGGAGGAGGAGGAGGAGGAGGAGGAGGAGGAGAATAGCAACAATCATTTATTAACCTTTGCTTGAGCCCAAGCTTCGCGCAGATCCAATCCCGGCCCACTATGCTGTGCACCATGGTAGGTGCAGCCCTACCACAGAGACACCATCGTAATGTCCACTTGCAGAGGCCAGAGAGCAAAGTATCTTGCTCAGGCTCACTCAACAGAGCCAGGATTTGAACCTGGTTGTTCTTCCATATCAGCCACCCTTGCCCTGAAGAGTGCAGGCTTATCACCAGGAGGGTGGCCACTCTCTGAATTTTTATACCCCAAGACCGCCTCTACCCACAGCTGTCTGTCGTCCCAGTCTCCAGGGATATAGGAGGTCTCCATGAACACGATTTTGACTCCCTGCTCCTTGCCCATCTCATTTGTTCTCCTTTCCAGCTCAGGTCAGGATCCATCATGGTTCATGGGAACTCACAGATCTCTGTCAGACACTAGAAACTTTCACCTCCTCCATCGCTTTGCCACTTATCCTATAAAGCTTAACCCTGCTCACTTTTGTTCTCCTAACCTAAACCTGCCTGGCTGAACACTGATGGCAAATATCACATCACCATGAAGCAGGGGCCCCAGCTCAGCTGGAGCTCTGGTGCCCTGTCAGATATTTCTGCCTCTGTCTATGGCTCCCTGATTCCTCCCAATGGCATCACAACCCTCATCTATCCTATTTGAACTTAGTAACATTCTTGGTTATACCTCCTTGCCACCAGTCCCACTAAGAATCATGTCAAAGACCAAGTTCCCCACCTGCTCCTTCCCACATCCCATGGTTCTCTCTTTCCCCTACTCCAACCTCTTTATAACCACAGACTCAAAGTCATCACATTCTAAACCCACCAACCAGCCAACCAGCCAGCCAGCCATTCTTGCCTGAACACCTTGTTCTGCCTACTTGCTTGAAGGGAGTGTGAGCTTCCCACACCCAGAGCTAATGGACACTTCTCAATACACAGTGAACTGTTCTGCTACACATCTCACCAGGAACCGCTCCTGCCATCATGAACCTATCTCTTTGCTCTCACCTCTGCTTCTCTCCTCTCCAACCACTCAGGCTCAGGTCCCTCCATGCATCTTCCTTTCCTTTCCTTCCTTCCCTTCCTGCACCTAGATAATAGCGGTCCCCAGGTCTCCACCAACAACCCTCTCAGTTTCCCTGTACACATTCAGCCTTTCACCACTTGACGGCCACCACAGACACCAGCCCAACTCTAGCCCCCAACTGCAGCCCTTTGCCTAAACCCAAGGGTAAGCCGCACTCGCCTTCACCAGAAGCACACAGCTTGCTACATTCCCAGGGTCTACGAATTTCTTTTCCACAGTGATTTAACAATTTGTCTTCAGATGACAGTCTGGCTTCCCAAGGTGATTGACCCCGAGCATCAAGTGCAGATAATGAAGAGCGGGTGCATTTCTATGTCAAGCTTGGTAGATTTCTCATGGCAAATCAGTGCGGAATTACCCTGAGTCTGCTGGTGATATGCATCAACCTCAGCAGTGATCATCCAGCCTCTAACTGGGACGTGAGCTGGGGCACTTTTTTCACATGTAAAATGTGTTTATTTGCTTGTTTTTGTGATGAATTCTACTTATTTGAAAGTCAACTTTTTTTCATCTACTGTTCTGTCCTTTCATTAGTGTATATTTGCACTACAGAATGGTGATGGTGATTTGGGGAAATTGGAATGTATGTTGATTGTTTTCAAACTCTTTGTACTTTTATTACCTCCTCCAATTCCCAGATCCTTGTCCCTATCTCTGATCCGTTTCTTCATGTTTCCTGTCATCTTTCGTCTATTTTATTCATTTATTTAATTACATTTTGAATTTTTCATGTAGGAGAAACTATGGGATGTTCAACTTTCTGTATCTAACTCATTTTGTTTAACATGTGGTCTCCAGTTTTGCCAATGTTCCTTCAGATGACACGATTTTGCTCTTCTTGATGGCTGGATAGTATTCCTTTGTGTGCAGACCAGATTTTCTTTATCTGTTTGTCTTGCATCTAGGTTACTCCCAAAAAGTCTTTTGAAGGAAGAACAAAGTCAGCCATGGCCTCTTGGATGATACCTGTGACTGTGTTCATCATCTGTCTTGGCTCTAACCTGACTTCCCCTTGTACCAGTTCTGAATGTGAGCCCTTCATTTAAGAGAAATCAAAGACTGAGGGCTAGCTCTGCTTTCAGGGTCCCTCGTCTCAGCTAGGAGGGAGAGCAGGCACACAGGAGAGCTGTCTGCCTCTGGCAGGAGCCCCCATCAAAAGCACTGCACTAAATGAAGCCCAGAGCTTACAGGGCATAGAAACACATTTAGAAGAGGTTAAAAAGAAAGGATCCCAAAGGAAACTATAACACAATGGCATAAAAAACCTGGCTCACCGCACACTTAGAAGGGCAGGGGAGGGCTGCCTGGTCCTCCCTGTACCCGCTCCTTTCACCTATCAATGTGGAGTCAGAGCCACAGACCCAGTCCTTGCGAGCCCTCCCCAAAACAAAAAGTAAATAATAAGTCAGTGGCATTTAGTACACTCACAGCATTGTACAACTGTCATCTGTGTCACTTTCATGAATCCAAAATAAAATATGCGGCCACGAAGCAGTCATTCCCCATTTCTTTTTCTCTTTGGCCTCTTGCAACCATAGATCTACTACCTCTGTGGATTCTAGCTATTTCATGTAAGTGGAATCA
>NDGN011305524.1:0-17915 GCA_002564285.1 Tympanoctomys barrerae
ACTTTTATATCTGATAAGGTCAGTCAAATCCCCTCAGGATTTATCCTGAAACCCTGTACTGCAATTTTTAGATCCTTTGTCAGTGTCAGCCATGTGGATGAGTCACAGCCATTGCTTGACCAATTTGCCTTCTGTGAAAGCCTGAGAGAATGTTTTCTCTCCATGTGATTTTCCTTAGGCACACTCTACATTATCCATCACTTTCCTCTGTGGCCCCACCCAAATTTTCTAATTACAATGTGCACATCAATTTGTGAACACAACTAGTTCCCTTTCGGATGTCACACTGTCGTTAGAATGGATCCCTAGCAGCTTTTACTATATAAGTACAGGCCTCTTAGCTATCCAATCATTCTCCATCTACTCTCCTCACAAAACAGGAACTCTAAAAGCATGCTCATTCTCTCTTTATTTCCTTTAGTGTTTTTTAAAAACTTTTAACATTGATTAGTTTTCCTACTAGTTTGTAGTAACTGAGATAGCTGCTGAGCTAACAGCAAGATCAGCTGTCTGTGCTTATTTCTGCTCCTTCATATAACTTGTATTTGTTCACCTACAAACCAACACATTCAATCTTTAAAGTCAATCACCAGGAAAGGAAGTGAAATGAAATTAAGAAAAACAGATAAAACATGAAGACTTTTAAATTGGGAATTAATGTGAGCGGAGTGAAATGAAATAGTGACATATAGAAAGCAATTATAATATGAAGTGAGTTTGGATATGATTATCAGCAGAAGCCAAATGAGAAGACTGCATGCAGTTAAAAGCAAATAGGTATGTTCTTAGATATTTTACATAGTCTTTTGTCCAAGTAAATTAGCACATTGGCACACTACAGCCCCTGGCAGCATTTTTCAACTGACATTTTTCACCTGTCACTTTACAATTTGTTTCAGACTTAGCTTTTGGAATTAGCTTAAAATGGATTCTGGGGCTTCCAGTAAGAGAAAAGAAAGGGGGAAAAAAGCTGACATGAAAGTCACCACAAATCATTCACAGCTCTTACTGCACTGCCCAGGTCCTATTTTCTATTTACCAAGCGTGTTAAATACATCTATATCTACTCTACACATTTTCTTTATAAGGGCTATAAAATGCTTGTTGAGCTATTAGCACTCGCTACAACTAGGCTTTCATTAAGGAGAACAGATACAGTACCTGGAGACGTCAGTCATAAAACTGCATTAAGAACAGGAACAGTCCTTAAAAGAGGCATGGGAACAGTGAAACGGAGAAGATGGTGTATGGCCATTAGGCTGGGGCTGGAGAGGGAGAAGCCAAAAGGAACTGAAGCAGAAAATTAAATGGTCTGATACTGACTTTGAATAATAGCTCTGGGTGACCCTGAATCTTGGTACTGGAAGTGTGCACATATTAAAATTCTCCAGTTGTGATCAATTTTCTGTGTGCTAGAGATTTCCCCTCCTCTACATTTGGGGGTGAACAGGAAGAAGCCAGTTGCTTAAAAACTTCTTGGAGGCTCTGCATCCCTTTTCCACATCCTTTGTGAAATCTGGCAGTTTCTTCTTCTCTCATTAACTGCTCCAGGAAGATGGGCCCTCATGTGAGTCCTTCACTCATCAGAATCTAATTATTGGTTTGACTGCCCAGGCTTAGCCCTCTACGATCACCACAAGGGAAATCAAGGCTGTGGAGGTATTTGTTAGCACTGCCAGATACATCACCACTGGGAGGTCATTTCCCCCCATTTTTATTAACTCTTCTTTTGTTTTATAACTGCTCACCCTCATCTATCTTCAGTGATTTTTGCCAGTGATGTACCACCAAATGAACCCCCACCTAAACTGCTGCACCTCAGAGCTTAGATGTTGATGACGTGCAGTCAATCAATTAATTCCATTAATGATAATATTAACATTAAGATAGCCATAATACTCTGACCCTTCCAGTGTTTACATGTGGGCATTGCCAAATTATTCTTTCTTTTTTTAAGAGAAAGGTTTTTTTTTCTCCCTAAAATAGTTCCTTTGTAAGATAATTTAAAAATAAATAATTTAAGATATACTAAAGGAAATAAAATGTGTTTTTATGGAGTAGTATAAGGAGAAAGATCTAGATTTGAATTTTTGCTTTTCAATGTATTGGATGACACAATCCAGCTCTGGAGAGTTGACATCCAGACAAGTGTAGTTCCGAGGAAAGAGAAAACAAAGGCTAGAAATCTATTATTCCTGAATGTATGAAGAAAAGATGATATACTGAAATTAGAACAATCACCTTTAAATATTATTTTAATACTTTTCCATTATTCCCCCATTCTTCTTTGATAATACATTATGAAAATAATATAAATCTTTATTTTTTGTGTATTTAGGACAGGGTCTACAGGGTCTACAGGGTCTCACTATGTAGATTGGACTTGTAGTGATCCCCCTGTTTTCAGCCTCCAAGCACTAGGATTAAAGGGGTGTGCCACCACTCACAGTTTCAATCACCATTTCATTGTGCCCCAAGGGCAGGGCCAGCATGGCGCTTTTCCAAAGCAAGTGCTTTAGTCTGCTGAGCTATCTGGCCGGCTCTAATATAAAACTTTCAATGTATTAGACTTTTATTTATAAAAGGAAAGACCAAACGTTATTAAAGGAAGATACTGTGGCTTTTTTGTTTTTTTTAGCTCCCAAAGATTTTACTTGAAGTCTTTTCTCCTTATGGGAGAAAATAGACTTTTTCTCCCATAAGTCTAGAATCAGCAAATACATGTTACCTACACAAATAGAAGTAGTTTGTGGGAACAGTGAAAAAGCCCGCAAAGCCCTTTTCTACATGGTGGCTGTGGTTTCTGGGTTTGTTGTTATTGTTGTTTTTGTTATTTTTGGTTTCTGAGTTATTTTTTTTTAAATACTTCATTAGTCTTCTATTGTTCCTGTTACAAGTTACTATACTACCACAATGACTTAAAACCACACAAACATTAATGGTTTCAGTTTTGAGGGTTAAAAGTCCAAATCAGACCTCCATATCTCACTGGGCTGAAGTCATAGTACCAACAGGGATACATTCTTCCTCCCCTGCTGCTGCCAGACTTAGTGATCTTCCTGTTTTCAGCTTCCCCAGCGCTACCACGCAGGTTCTCGGCGGTCTGCTCCATGTGCCCAGGGGTGGGGCCAGAATAGCATGTGGGCCAGGGATTGAATCCTGGTTCCTACGTTTGCCTAAGCAGGTGCTTAGTCCACTGAGCTAACTCGCCAGTCCCATTCTTGTCCAATGAAGGCTTTAAAGTTGAATGTTTCCTTAGCAGTTCCAACAACTAGAGGCTGCTGAAGGTCAGGTTCAGAGCCAGCATTGGCCAGTCAAGTTCCACATATGAAGAAAAATCTGATTAGCAAATTCAATTCCATCAGCAACTCTAATTCTCCTCTGCTATGTAACATATTCCCAATTAGGATTCAGAAGACCACTTTTTTTCTACCATGCATGCCACATTTGAGGCTTGATGTAAGTAAAATGAGTTTAACTATTGAAATGACCCTGGAAATTTCAAATTATATGAATGTGAGAGCCTTATTATTTGAAATTAACTGTACTAAAAAACTATAATAAGAGCAATTTAAATTTATAAGCAACTTCTCTAGTTTCTCATTTTTAATATGCCACGATTTAGGATTTTGTGAGTCATCATGATATATTAGGAAACAGTATAACTTTTGAGATGGAAAGGCCAGTATGTGTGTTTTAACTTAATGATTGAGTTTTCATTTCCTTATCTTTATCATAAGAACAAAACTCTCCACTTAGAGGGCTGTGGAGGGGACACACAGATTTATTCTCTCTCTCTCTCTCTCTCTCTCTCTTTTTTTTTTTTTTGCAGAACCAGGGATTGAACTCCGACCCTCCCGCTTGCCAGGGAAGTGCTTATCCTACTGAGCCATCTCCTGGCTCCCTCAGATTTATTCTTATTCTCACAGATTTATATGAATAGAAATGGATTCCTAAACTATGAAAAGCAATATAGGTGTTTGGTAAATACTATAGTTTCTTCTAGTGCTTGGTGTACAATACCAAAATTTAGCTCCAATCCATTCCAGAAGCCAAAGCTCAAATGGGACTCTTTGACCTCATAAAGCACATATTTTGGGTCTTGGTCCCTGTGAGAGTTGGGGTGAATTCCAGTTTTTAGCTATAGCTTGTTTTGGTATGATTATGCACAAGCTCATATTTCAATTGTGTGATAAGGCTATGATTTGTCCCAAATGGCTTAATATGTGAGTTAGCTCCTGGGAATGATTTTAGTAAGGGGCCATCTCACTCTTGGAACTGAAATTTCACTGCTTCTTCTTATTTCTTTCTTTTTATCTCCTTTTATAATCCTACTCTAAAATATAATATTAACAGACATTGTTTTGAAATTGTATGAAATGCACATATAGTGTTTCATAATATAAGTTAATAGATTATACATAATGCATAGACTATATTATCCTATTATGACAGATGATATATAAAAGGTATATCAAATCTAGAATTATAATGAGAAACCATCACATTCTACTGTAAATAATTATATCCTTTTCGGTAAGCAGAACAATGGCTACCCAGAAGATGTCCAAATTCCAATGTCTAGAAACTATGGATATTACTTTACATGGAAAAATCAATTAAGATGACAGTTGCAATGAAGAGTGGCCACTCTGACCTTGGGAGACAATAATTACCCTGAATTAGCTGAGTGAGCCCCATCTAACCACACAGCTTCTTAAAGGTAGAAAAGGGATACAGGAAGAGGCAGAAGAGAGAACTGATGCTGTGGTAAGTTGAGAGAGCCTTGAGCCACCATAGCTGATTCTGAAAATGACTTTAGAAATGTAAGTGCCAGCAGCTTGATGAAACAGGTGGTTTCTAGAAAGGAGAAAGGGTAATGAAATGGATTCTCTCCTAGGACTTGCATAAAGGAGGGTAATCCTGCCAAACACCTTGTTTTTAATCCAGTGAGTCCCATGGGCTAACCTGGTGAACTGTGATATAAAAGATTTGTATTTTTAATCCATTAAATTTGTAATCTATTATCACAACAGTTACAGAATATTATTATAAAAACCTTATATCTGAATTACTATTATAATTTATAGGTTTATTTTATTTATTTATTTTTTGGTGGAACCAGGGATTGAACTCAGGAGATTGCCAGGGAAGTGCTTATTCCACTGAGCCATCTCCCCAGCCCCAATTTATAAGTTTAGTAGCTTAAATTAATATATTATGGCAACTTGAACATATACTTTCTCTTAATGTCCCATTAAACCCCATTCCATTATTATTTTAATTAATAGAGTTCTTCTACATTTATACACTTTGTAGATAGTGCTTTCCTAAAATCATACATGCCACTGACTTTTTGTAAGGTGAAGTTGGGATAGAAAGCCTGAAAGGAGAGTTAGATGAAAATGTATTAAAGTACAAGGCATTGAAATTTCATAATTGTATTCAAGGAACTTTATTTCAGATCTGTAGGGCAAATAAAACATGACAGCCACATTTGACCAAGACAAAGGAATTTTGAGTCTTGCAGATATGAGCTAAAAGTCAATTTCTTCTTAAAAGCCACTTGCCGCCTGTGACTATCATACCTATAGTCTAAATTACTAGTTTTTAAATTTAAAAACTCTAAGATATCATGAAACTCTAAGATATTATCTTAAATATCATGCTGTTATGACACAGAAAGTTTCTAAACTCATTGATCTGTGGAGCATATAACAAGAATTTTGGAGAATTGATGCATCCCTCCTCCCCAACCAAAAGGGAAACTGAGACAGTGTGGAGTCCGATTCTGATCATTAACAAGATCTGGGGAGGAAGAATAATGAATCTGTGGCTGAGAATTCGAAGGCTCTCATTTTCTGCTGTGCCTAACTGCAGGGTCTTCAGTGAAATGTGATCTTTCTCCAAGCTATCATGTAACCGTCACACTGTTGTCCCTTCCCTTTCATTTCCACTTCAAAACAGACAAATAAGGACACAGAGGGAACGTAAGTGAGAAATACTTCAAAGTCAGTTTTCTGCTTGTCATAGCCTAAACGCTTCTCTCCACTCTTGAGAGAGACTTGCTGGAAGACTGAGGTTTCACTTGGACATTTAAGAATGTTCTGAAATGTGCTTCGTAGCGATGCCCCTGAAGGAAATGAATGCTTTCTCCGTGAGCTGCCATGAAGCAAGGCGCCCAGCACGGAGAGGCATCATTCATCTTCTGGCCCAGGGGGCTTCCCCACCTGCCTGTTTGACATAAAATTTCCACCTCACTTGGCGGCAAAGCTGCCTGCTCCTTCTTCTGTGCAGAGAAAGTGGATAGAGAATTATATAGGTGAAGAAGTGACTTCTGTAAGTAATAGAATAGATAGGGAAACGATATAAGGAAGGAGGCAAGACAAACTCAGCTCAGAATAAATGAAAGGTGGATAAAGAACTGAAATCCCACCTTTATTTGTTTATTTTTTCTGTTGCTGTTGTTATTTGCCTTCATTTATGCATTTGGTACAGGGTCCCACTATGCAGTTCAGACTCAGAGCTAGCCTCCTGTTTTCAGCCTCCCCAATGCTCAGATTACAGGTGTGCACCACCATGCCTGGACTTGGTCGCTGGCTCAGAGCACCCAGGGGGTGAGGCCGATGCGGCATGCAGACCAGGAATCAAGCCCTGGTCTCATGAAATCCCACCTTGAGAAACCAATTGCTTGTAGCCCTACAGATTATAAAAATGTTTAAAAGTAGGGCTATGCTGTAGCAATCAGGATTCTACCAAAACGATGGTGCCCCTTTTCCCACTTGTGTTTATCCAAGCCTCCCCACTTCCGGCCTGCCTGCTGTACTTCCTAAAGGTATGAGCAGTGGTATTTAGGACAATAATTGTCATCATTAAAATCAATGAACACAAGTAAAAATGTAAGACACTGACTGCTTTGGGTGGTGATGTAGCTAAAAATTCTTCTTCCAGAACATCTTTAGATGTTCAAAGGCCATTCTCTCCTCTGACCACAACTTGTGAGATGGAGTTTTACATCACTGTGAGCGAAGTTTGGTTTTATCATTATGGCTTGGTTCTATTTTGACATATTTCTGTATTTATGCCATGTCCTATCCTTTTATCTTGTCATATGAAAAATTGCCTGTCATACTCCCATGACACAGATGTTTTCTAAATGCCACTTTTGTCCCCACTTTCCCTCCCAGCCTTGCTGACACTCTCCTTTACCTGCACTTGCTTCTGCCACCTCGTCTTAGCTTTTACCTCTCCCACTTGTAACTTGCCTAAAGGTCCCAACGAGCTGAAACCAATGGGCTGGCTGTGTGACACCCCAAAAGCTGCTCTATTTGTGGATGGCTCACTGACATGACGGACATCATCAGCTCTAAACATAGGTTGCCGCTGAGATCACAGAAGGCTTCGCGTGTCTGTCTTGATTTGTGCGCAATTGCCTGAAATAGAGAAGCAACAATATAGAAACAGAAAGTTCTGTCAGTGTCTCTGAAAGGCTTTGATGGCAGAAAACACATAGCCATGGAGTGGCATCAACCTTGTTATTCAAGTTCCAATAATGGCAAATGTAGCTTTCAGCACTGTCATATGTAGACCCATCTACTTTTCAAATTAAATAATAAATACTTATTGATTGCAACATTCAAAATTGCTAGATATTGCTAAGAAGTGCTAAGAATGAAAATATGATGGTGACTGAATAGATGTAATTATTAAGATAAGCCTAAATAGTAGTGAAATTATTGGATCATATGACAATGCTATTCTAAAATTTTTGAGGGGTTGTGGTACTAGTTCCCAAAGGGTCATGCTATCTTACATCCCCACTAGCAGTGCTCAAGTGTTCCAATTGCTTCACATTCTCATTCATATTTTTATTGCTTGTTTATTGAAAAAGTATTATAGTCATCCTAATAGTTGTAGTGTGGGAATCTTGTGAGATTTCATCTTGATTTGATTTTTTTCCAGTGATTAGTGATGCTTAGCATTAGTTCACGAGGCTTTTAAACATTTGTGCATCTTTTTTTTGGAATAAAATCTACTCAAGTTCTTCACACACTTTTTGCTTTTTGGGAGCAGTAATTGAACTCCAGACCTTGCCCTTGCCAGGCAGGTGTGGTGTGCCTCTGAGTTATACCCCTGGCCTTTTTGCTCATTTTTAGGACCTCAGTTAAGATTTTGGTTCTGGCATTATGATACCGATATATTTTCTTAAAAGATGAGCACATTTTTATTAGGCTAATATGAAAAGACCCTCTCATCTTTTGTTACATACGTTCTAATACTTTTTAATAGACGCTATCCCAGGTATATACTACTTTTTACTATTTTTGATGAATAATTTGAGTGGTTAATACAGCATTCAGCTATTGATGGGCTGTGTCAAGCTTCATGCCAGATGTTCACAGATTTCAGCCCCTGCCAAATTAGGCGCTTTGGAGCCAGTAAGTTTCATGCTCGCTTTGTGTAAAGAAAGAAGTCCTTTGGGGATGATTTTCGCATGCTTATGCTTATGTTCCTGAAAGAAGTAAAGGTCGGGCCGGCTAGATAGCTCAGCAGATTAAAGTGCATTCTTAAGCAGATGCAGGGACTGGGGTTCGATCCCCAGCTTGCCATGCTGGTCCCACCACTGGGGTGTGCTGTGACAGCGATTGAGCCTGTGTTTAGTGGCATGTGCCTGTAATTCCAGCGCTTGGGAGGCTGAAAACAGGGGGCTCACTTCAAGTCTGATCTGTGTAGTGAGACCCTATAGATCCTATACTAAATACATTAAAAAGAAAAAAAAGTGAAGGTCTAAGATGTTTTGAATACAGAGTTTAAAACTTCAATCTATGAAGGATTTTAAAGATGTCCAAGAATAAATCGTAGACATAAGATCCTCAGCGGACCTGGTCACATGTTAATGAAAAATTCTTTTTAAATATATCAGTAACACTATTTTATTTTCTATTTTGTGATATATTGACTCAAACTAAACCATGTTTTCAGTATATCCTAGAGCATACTCCAGGCATACGAATGCCTTATATATTCTAAGACATCGTTCTACCATATATAAATATACTTGATGCTATTTTATTTCATACAGTAAAATAAAATGCTAATAATTTGGTGAGGCCCTAAAAGTTTTTACTACCCATTTCTTTCTACCTCTATGTAACACTCAGTAGCACTGGACCCTAAAAGACTCAGGCAATTCAGTTTTAAAAACCGCTAAAATTTCACATGCTAACTCCAAATGACTGAGGTGCTTGCTTCTGCAAAAGAAAAGTGAACAATTCCCAAAAAGCAGATTCTTAGGAAATAGGAGATTGCACACTGACTTCGTTTATATCTTATGGTATTTTTTCCCAGAAAATTAGATTCACTTGTCCATTTCTTTTTGTAAATATTTTCTATTTGCAAGAAAAGGTAGAAAGTAATTGAAGATAATTCAGTGCTGCTATACTTAGATTCTGGGGGATTAATTATATATGTATCCTCTCCATTCATATAAGGATTATTAATTTAATCTAAATATTTAAGGTTATTATTAAATATATGCTATAACATATAATAGTGCAATAGTTATTTAGAGTACTTAATATAAAATATTATAAAAACTATAATAGTGAATAAACATCAGGTAAGATAGTTTGGCATGCCTTTAAAAGATTTTCTGATGTGTATGTACAAAATGGTTAGGATAGGTATACAGCTACCTTCCATTAGTTCAATGAGAAGAAAAGATTGTAGTAATATTGTTTAGACAGGATATCGTGTCTTCATCTTGTCCTCTGAATATACCATGAAGACAACAATATGCAATGTATTGTAACCGTCCTACTAAACTGTTTTGAAACTGTTTCATTGCTATTTTTTCTCACTAAAATGAATAAAAAATTTTAAAAAACAATGAAAAAATAAAAAGTAAAAGATTTTCTGAATCTTTGGGATTCTGATCATTGTCTTAGGCACAGAGTAAATCTTTATCAGCAAGGTATAGCTGCCTCCTGTCCTCAGGAAGATCACAGTTTAGTGGAAAAGAAAGAACATTAAGAATTAAAAGAGAAAACAGGCACATTGACACTCACCTGTGCTGTGGCATCCTGAAGAGACTGTGTGCTGTGATGGAGATAGCACTCAGAGGAAAGGTGGTGAGAAGGAAATTCACTGCATTAAGCAGAGATGTGGGAGTTCAGATGTCATACCGCCATCATCTTATGTTCCTTCTCCGCAGCCTCTCTGTTGGGTGTAAGTGGTTAGGGGATTGGACTTGACGTTTCTGAGGAAAAGCAAAAGGACAACATCAAAGAAGGGGCCAAAGGTAACCCAAACCCAGAAAGAAAGTATGACAGCACAGTGACAAGAGGATTTCATATTTTATTGGATGTACAATAAGAAACTTCTGAGGTTCCACTTTGACTCCCAGCTCTGCCGCCAAATGGCCCTCATCTTGGTCTGTGGTGGCCCCAGATAGGAGCGTCTGTACATCTTCTCACTGTCTTCCATGACCTGTATTGGGTGTGTGTTAGAAAAAAATCAGAAACAGGTAGACTGAGGCAGTAGCACAGGTACTAGCATTACCAAGTGCACTCTACCACTGAAGGATGGGTATGAAATCCCGCTGTGTTCTAGAACTGTGGAAAGAGCTGTTGCTGAGGAAAAGAAAAGAAACTCTTCAGCTTTCCGTGCAAACACTGAGGGTTTCTTTTAAAGAAATCACATAAAAGCTACCTGCCAGTAAAGACAGAGGAGAGCCCCTCAAGCCTGGGGCTTTGCACAGGTGGAAAGCACAGTCCTGCTGCAGCTAGAAGACCAGCAAGAAAGTCAGTTATGCTGAAGATCTTTTATTAAAATTGTTTTCCTCAGAGGCATAAGTAAAGAAGAGACAAGAGCAGGCAGAGGAAGGGGAGTCTAATAAGTCTGGAATGCAAAAGAACACAAGGAAAACAAAACAAAACAGAACAGAACAGAACAAAACACTTCTCTAGGACTCTCCATTTTAGTCTAATCCCAAAGTAACTGGTGTTCACAGGCAGAAATCTTTGAGCTCAAAGGTGTACTCAGTGGAACTAGAGCAAAAGTAAAACCCAAACCTGTCCCCACTAACTACTACTTTGATTCAAACCCTCTCCCCACCCCTAGCCCACACATACATGCTAATGATCCGACTGAAGAAGAGGCACACACACTCTGAATATCAGTTCTGTTTCCCTCAGCCAGTCCTTTTATACAGCATTCAATCAAGCCTTGCAAGGCTTGTAGAAGCGCAAGAAAAAGAAATGAGTCATTGTCAAGAAATAAAGCAGTGAACAGAACGAGAGCCAGAGATGGCTCACATATTAGAATACTTAGACGGAGGCTTTAAAATAATTATGATTAATATTTTAACATGTTTAGTGGAAAAACATATGCATGCAAAGATAGGAAATTTTGGCAGACAGATGCGAACTATAATTAAGTGTCAAATACAAATGCTAGCAATGAAAAATGTGCTGTCAGAGATGAAGAATTCCTTCAATGGGCTTATCAAGAGACTGAGCACAGAAAAGGGAAAAACTGGTGAACTTTAAAGGCATCAATAAAAATTTCACAAACTAAGGCAAAAATGAAAAATGAGTAAGAAAAAAGCATCCCCAAACTGCTTAAAATACACGATTATCTAATCTATAAGGCAAACGAAATCACAAAGGGAAGAAAGAGAGAAATCAGGGTACAATAAATTCTCAATTAACAAAAGACAATGAGTCAGAGCTCTATGAAGCTCACAAAAGAGCACATTTCAACACCTCCTCAGCAGAGTGCTTGGTATAGGCTGTGACTTCTTATCACCCACAACAGAATGTGTTGAAGTCCTAACCTCCTGGGCAGGCCAAATAGCTCTGTGGATTAAAGCACCTGCCAGCAGGTACAGAGGCCAGGGTTTGATCCCCTGGCCTGCCATGCCAGCCCCAGACCTGGAGCATGCTGAGACGGTGATTAAGACCGGGCATGGTGGCACACACCTGTAATCCTAGCTCTGAGGAAGTTGAACACAGGCAGATCACTATGATTCCAATCTACATTGTGAGACCTTGAACACCGTGTAGATCCTTCTCTAAAATTAAATTAAATTAAATTAAAAATGAAGTCCTAACCTCCAGAAACTCACAATATAACCGTATGTAGATGAAAGGTCTTTACAGAGATTATTAAGTAAAGTTACAAGAGTGGGCTTTACATCAGTATATTTAATATCCTAATGAGAATATTGAAATGCAATAATACAAAGGGAGGATTGCATGAAGACACAGGGCATGATGACCATCTGAAACCCACAGAAAGAGACCTGAAACCCACCCTTCTATGAAGGCCTGCAGAGGAACGAAAGCTGCTAACATTTTGATCTCATACTTTTGACCTCTAGAACTCTAAAAATACTAACCTTTGTGGTTTGGGCCTCCAAACTCTTTGTAGTTGACTACAGCATCCCTGGAAAACAAATGAAGACCAAAGATAAAGGGATAATCCTGAAATCAGACAGAAAGGAACCTGCCTTTCCAAAATTCTATATCTAGAAAAAGTATCTTGCAAAACCACAGGGAAAATACATGTCCAGACAAAGAGAAAGTGAGATAAGTTGTTATCTGCAATCATAAACTATAAGAAATGTTGAAGGCAATTACTCATACAGAGAAAAAAAACATGAGGTGAGACAAATATTTAGATTTATGCAAAGAAATAAAAAGCATCTGTAATGGTAAAAGTAAATATAAATATGAAAGATGTTTTGCCTGTAAAAATTGTATTAAAAGATAATTGTCTCAGTGATGTAAAATAGTGGGAATAAAACATGTGGAAATAAAAATGAATGAATGAAAACAAGGAAAAGGTCAGAATGAAGTGATATTGTCAGTGTTCTTATTTAAAATACCATAGTGTTATTTGAAGGTTAGCTAGGAATAAAGTAGATACCAACTGTCCAGGGCAGCAACAAAGGAGGGACATGCCAGAGATGCTACAGGTGTTGAAGTGGAAGTGCAGATGGAGACATCACCATGGCTGACCAGAAGCAGCAATGTTCACGAGACTCTCAGATAGCATTATCCAAGAAGTGCACATACTCAGAAATTGGGGGGAATAAGGAAAGGCAACCTGAAGGAGCCGTCCGCCATATGAACTCCAGTATTCGGAAAAGAAGCAGGGTAGCCCCTTGATCCTGACGCTGCCTATACCCAGGCCTGGGATCTACTGTACACCATCTTGGGAAAATATTTAACTCTAGGAGGAAAGAAGCTAAATATGGCAGTGGGGGCGGACTGCCACATGAGTGCCCAGCATCTACCATCCACTGTCCATTCATCTTAATTCCCTTCCTCCTGGAGGAAGGAGTCCAACAAGTGAGATATTAGCAGATCAGGTCATTAAAGAAACCAATAACCAGAGAGACAGAGAAGAGTGCTCAAGCCAGGACTGGAGGATCCTTGGGAATGAAAGAAACGAGGGTGTGGTCCTGGTTAGGGACCTGCAACCAGATCTTGAGAGGTCTGTGCCTCAGTAAGTTGCAAGGGTGAGCAGGATTGCAACTGGTGTGATCTCAAGGAGAAAAGACACTTGATCAGTGTGAGTGTAGGTCTTCTGCTCCTATCCCCAGGCACCAATGAGCTCTCTACCCATCGGCCATCTTGCCTACTGCCCATCCTCCAAATGGCGCAGAGCTCAGGGCCTAGGCAGCGACATTCCCACTACCACACCAAAGCTGCTGATCTCCGTGAGCCCTAACCACTACTGAATCTGAAGTTTGAATAGAGACTCTTTGAGTGGTACCTACAGTGAATTTGATGAAGGCAGGAAAGGTAGAGAAGAGTGATGAGGCCACAAGGGACTGCTCACCTAGACTGGGGTAGAAAGAAAAGACATAAGCAGCAGTAGGGCTTATCACAGATGAGGGGTTATCACAGATTGAGAAAGTCCCGTGGGAAATGAGCAGAAGATTGGGCACTCGCCATTGTGCCCTCTCATCTGGAAGCAGCTTTTCACGAGATAGAGCGGAGTAGTTCTGTCCAGGTGCATTCAAAGGAGGGCAACTGAAATCAAGCAAAGAGCTGCCTGGAGAGAAGGAATATAGAATAGAATCAGGGATTTAGGTAGAACCCCAACCTCCTTCGCTTCTTGGTAGAAAAGAGAACAAATGATAAGAGAAACCAGCTTAAACACCAGTACATGCCTCCAGCCTCCTGGGCTAAGCCTCGGAAGACAGAAACTCAACCTCCCACAGCTGCTACAAGTAAACTTCCTGTGGACATAGAAGAAGGGGCATGCTACTCACATTCTGACTATAGCATACAATTTAGAGGAAAGAATACATCTAACTATAAGAGTAGACACAGGAAGAAAAATATGAGAATGAGCCACAAAACAATCATAGGACAGAACTGAGTAAATATCTTTCAGTAGTAACTCCAAATATAAATGGCCTGAACTATACAGTGAATAGATAAACAGGCAAAACTCAATGGCATACGGCTAGAATAGTTGTACTTTTCCCATGAACTCTTACAGAATGAGAGAGAAAGTTGGAGAACTATACGCCATAAGTCAGGAATCTGAAAGAAAGCAGGAGTAGCTGTCCTATTTTCAGACAATGTGATCTCCAATCCAAAGTTGATCAAAAGAGACAAAGAAGGCTGCTACATACTGGTAAAGGAAACAAGCCCACAGAAAGAGGTACTGATTGCAAATATACATGTATTGGATTGTGGCACAGCTCATAAAGCAAATACTGCTGGATAAAAAATATCAGATAAATAGCAACACATTGGTAGTGGGTCACTTCATTTACTCACCCTTACAAATACACAGGTCAACTGGACAAAAATGGATACAGAAACATCAGTTTAACCACATCATCAAACAGGCTTACAGATATCTAGAAAATATTTCATCTACCACAAAATACATAGTTTTATTAGCAGTGAATGAAACTTTCTTGAAAATAGGCCATTTTTAGTCCATAAAACATGCTTAAATAACTACAAAGGAATAATAATCTCCTTCATAGTATTGGATCATAGTGGAATGAAACTGGAAATCAATAGTAAGAAAGTCACAGAAAGTATAAAAATCATGGGAATTAAATAATATACTATTGAATAACCAATGTATCATAGAAAAATACGAAAAAAAACCTAAAACTTTTAAAAGTTAAATGACAATGGCATGCAAAGTCCTGTGGAACACAAGAAAGCAGTTCTAGGAAGGATGTTCGTAGTTGTGAATTCCCACATTAGAAAAACAGATTCCAAAGCCGGATGATACACCTCATATTTCTAGAAAAGTAAAAACTTGTGAAAGAACAGAAACTTTAAAGATCAGAGCTTCAGTTAATGAAATTGAGACCAAAAGGACAATATAAAAAATTAGTGATCAATTCTTTCAAAGGACAAATATAATTGATAAATTCTTCATCAAATTTACCAAGAGGAAAGAAAAAAACCGCATGAATTCAATTAGAATAAAACAAGCATGGTCTGGGGAGATAGCTTGGTGGTTTAAGTGCCTGCCTGGCAAGCTCAAGGATCTAAGTTCGATCCCTGTCACTGCATACCATGCTGGCTACCTAAAGCAGGCATTGTGGTGCACTCCTATAATCCCAATGATGGGGAAGCTCAGACAGGAGGCTCAGTATGAGTCTGAAATGTGTAGCAAGACCCTGTAGCAAATGAATAAATTAAAAGAAAAAAATTAAGAAATAAAACAGGCATCACATAGTGGAAACCACCAAAATTCAGAGAATTATAAGAAATTACATTAAAAACTTGTAAATTAGGAAATCTAAAAGAAATTGATAAATTCTTAGATATATATGAATTATCAAAATAAATGAAGAAGATATAAAATTCTGATATGGACCAAATGGCAGACAATAAAATAGAGGTAATAACAAAAACCTAACCAACTTAGAAAAGCTAAGGATTCCAAGGGCTCTTTACCACAAAAGAGAACTTCAGGGAAACTAATGCTGATGTTTCTCAAATTTTTCCAGGAAATTGAAAAGGAAGAAACACTGCCAAGCTCATTCATTAAAGCCTCATAACAAAATTAGAAAGGGACTCAGAACAGAAAACTATGGCCCAGTTTCCTTCAGGAGCATGCATAAAAAACCTCAACAAGACGTGTATAAAAAGCATGCAAAGAGAAAGTTTTGAGTGATTCATCAAACAGTTAAATTATTGATGTAAAGATAGATGTTTAGATGAATGGACTGAAGTAGACAGATACACACACATCTACCACCATGAGAGACTGCATGGGTTTTATTAACTCACACTTACTGATTTACTTTCAGTGATATCTATTTCTTCTTAATGGATAATTCGTAACTGCTTTGAATTGTATGTATAGACACAAATATTTTATATCCTTAAACATATTGTGAATCATGAATAATATAAGATATTGTTTTAAATATTCATTATCACCCACAAAATCTTGCATTTTTGTTCATAAAATTCAGTTTCTTTTGTAGCGGTTCAATACTCCGCCAAAGTACTGTAAGTATCTAGATGACAGGAAGTTATTTGAAACATCAGAGGTAATAAATCAATGCTTGCACCAATAATCAATATATGAGACATTGATTTTAATTTCATGTTATAGCTTTTTCCAGCATTATTATGTAAAAGGCAAATAAACTAGGCAGCTTCATAAAAATTATACAAACTGAAGGGCATTCATTAACTTATCTAATAGGGATTTATTAAGCAGCTAGAATTATACAGGCAATGTTTTACATGATTGAAAAGCATAGCACTGAGCCCTTCTTACTGTCCTTTTATATTGATAAAATTAGCTCTCAGTCTCTGCACCTTACATTAGAAATTCTGTTTCCTTAACAGTTCACTGTAATGCCACTTGTTTTAATAGGTTCATGGTTGTGATCATTATATTTCTCTTTATGTGGGCTTCTTTTTGGGAGAAATGCAACAAGCAAAACATAAAACATATACATAAGATATATTATATATATATTCCACAAATATAAGGTATATTATGTATATATTTCACATATATTATAATGTACATATTTAATATATGTATATATTCAATACATTTAATAATATATTTAATAATGTATATAATACATTAAAATATATATTTTGTTCACATTAAATAATTATATACAGTGACAAATATGACTATACATGTATATGTATATAATTTCAAAAAGGGAAAAGTAGTTAAAAGTTTGTTTATTTCTGGCTGAACTGTCTATAAATTGCTCTAGACATGATGAAAATGTAAATGAAATCTAAAACTACATTGATGACACAAATATAATACTGCTCTTTTCATCTAATTGCATTCTTGAAAGTTAATGAAGAATTCAGCAAGTTTATGTTGTCATATTTTTCAATTTATTCTCAACACACTCTTATTTCCAAATTATCAGGTATGATATCTTGAGGAATTTTAAGTAAGAAAGAGAAAACACTGACAAATGTTTATTCATTTTATTTGTCAGTCTTATCCCATAATACATTTTTAAATACTTTAATAGTAATATATTAATGGTCTTCAGTATGAAAAAATATATATAGGTTCAAATGAAATGTGTTTAAAAACTAATTTTAAAATAGGTGATCCTGGTTCTAGACTGTATGAAAAAGGAAACTGACATGCTTCTAAGTTTAAAACAAATACTAATCTTTCATTTCTAAACAATTTTATTGAGAATGGTTCTGTTCACAGGGGCTGAAGATTCGATCCCTGGGACTGCCATGCCAGCCCTGCCACCAGGGCACACTGAGACTGCGATTGAGACTGGGCCTGGTGGTGCACGCCTGTAATCCCAGCTGTTGGGAGGCTGTAAACAGGTGGATCACTGCGAGTTGGAACTAGTAGTGAGACCCTAAACACCCTGTAGACCCTTCCCTAAAATACAAAAAAAAAAAAAAAAG
>NDGN011305526.1:0-21310 GCA_002564285.1 Tympanoctomys barrerae
GTCACATGGAGAGAAAACATTCTCTCAGGCTTTCACAGACAGCAAATTGGTCAAGCAATGGCTTGACTCATCCACACGGCTGACACTGACAAAGGGTCTACAAAGTGCGGTACAGGGTTTTGGGATAAGTCCTGAGGATATATGTGTTCTTAAGGCCACACTTAACACTGCCATTTATACCATGGAAGCACTGTGTATACCAAGGCCATCAGCACAACCCACAGAATCCCAGCAGGAACTGGGGGTGAAGAGAGCAGAGCAGAGCCAAACTGTAAGACTGAACATCTGAAAGCAATACCTTCTAAATAACCTCAGTTGGTGTAAAGCCAGGTTCCTCATTTCCAGATCTATTAATTTTTCAAGAAACTTAAAAATCTGGAGCTTTTCAATGAAAAATGTCTGAGATACACTGATGCACTGTCTGATGCACTGGAGCATAAAGTATGGTGGAGAAATAAAACAAAACTGTAAGTAGCCAACACGGCATCTTTGATTGTGTGTGTGTGTGTGCGTGTGTGTGTGTGTGTGTGTGTTAGACAAACAGACAGATAAACTTCCAATCCATCTTGCCAAAATGTTTCCTAAGCATAACGATGTTGATATCAAGAATAACAGCAGGAAGCTATGTAGTGCTTATTTGGCAGACACTCTATAAGCACTAGATATATAAATTCCAATAATCCTAAAAATAGCCTCACCAGGTACATAGTACTATTATTCCTACTAGACACAAGAAGATGCTGAGACACAGAGGGGCCACTCTGTCATCAGGTGACTCAGCTGGTAAGCGGCACAGCAGAGCAGGGTTCAGACCCAGGAGTCTATGCTTTTTAGTATGCTATTTACAACGGATCAGAATAGTGAAGTCACATCTCCCCTGTAAAATTTTCTACTGGACAACAAATCCAGGCACTGATGTCTTCTCTATCTTCTTCTGGCCTATACTGGACAGCCCCTAAAAGTCACTACCATCCTTCTTGGTCCAGCACAACACGAGAAAAGGCTGGCACCAGAATCCACCCGTCTAGGAAAAGAAAACAACTACAAGTCAGACACATGAAAAGATGTGAATGTTTAGGAGCTAAATTGCTGAATGTTTAAGGATAAAGAAGCACTAAAGTTCAGTGTTGGTTGTGATATCATGTGAAAATCCACTATTATATTGGCAGACAATTTTGGTTTGGGCCAGGCTCACATCATTTTAAGTACAAAAACCCTGAACTTGTACCTAATTAGTGATTTTGATCATAAAGTTTATTTACAGATCTTACTACAGTAACATTATCAACCAAGCAAACAGGGACTTTGGGTTTTTACTGTTGCTATCTAGCAATTCCCATTCCAATAAAATTAGGCACTGTACATGTAACATAAGAGTAAAATTCTCCCAGTTTGTGTAAGAATAGAACTCTCTGAGCCAATCAAAGATTAATGTACAGCTATTATTACAAGGACTCATTTAAACAACAAGTAATTGAGTGCTTTGCATGTACTGGGCAGAGCTGTTCATCTTAGGGACCTATCATTGAATGAGCAGTTTGTTCATGCTCTAGTGGAGAAGACACCAAATTAGAGTGAGCTTGATAAATAGGAAAATATTATATGCTGTTTCAGAAAGTGATGAAGGTCTTAGGGGAGAGAACAGAACTGAGTCAGGATGGTGCCTTGGGAGCCAGGCTGTCACATACAAGGCCTTGCCTCACAAGCAGGAGATGCAGCACTGGACCTGAGTAGAGAGGCTGTGCTTGTCCATCCTGGGGAAGGAAGTGGGTTCCACGCAGAAGAGGGAACAGCACAAAGGCTCAGGGGTGGGTAGCTGCCTGCCTGAAGTCAGAAGCAGCAAAGAGCACAGTAGCAGTGGACAATGCTGTGTCAGGAACAATCACACAGGGCCTGGAAGGACATGGGAAAGACAGGGGCTTTAATTGGAGGGAAGGGAGTGAGCAGAGGACACTGAGCCCCTGGAGGAGGAAGGACACAGCCAGCTCACAACAACAAGGACTTTCTGGATGTGGAACGAAGGCTGTTTCAATGAAGTGGCATAGGACATCAACCAAGACAGCAAGTCTAAGCATCAAGGTGTTTATTTTAGTTAGTCAGGACTGAACAGGAAGAAAGCTCAACAACTTGGGGGATATCACCATTAGCACTACTGCCATTAAGGTGGACAGAAAAAGTGTATTCTGCTCCTGCACTGACCTCAGAGGAAAGGCAGCATATTTCTAGATCACAAACCTATAATGTGGAAACCCCAGGAGCTGACAGCTCTGAAAAATTATTACCACTATGCTATAACACCAATTTTTAAAATCTGCTTAGTACCACTTTAATTAATTTGAAATAAGTAGGTATTATTAATATTTCAGTTTTTTTACTGCCAGACATTCGTTTTATGGGGATAACATCAACCTCAGCCAAATAATGACTTAACACTCAGACCCTTGACATTTGGCTGAGGTGCACACTCAGCATCTGTCAAGGACTGCTTGTGTCTCCTGCAAGTCTTATGTTGAAGCCCTCACCCTAACATGAAGTCGGGAGGTATCTGGAGATGGGGTCTTAGGGAGACCAGTGGAGTTACAGAAAGTTATGATGGGACTAGAGATCTTATAAGGACACATGGAGCCCACTCTGTCTGCCACATGTGGGCACGACAAGGAGGTGGGTGGGAAGAGAACACTGCCGGAGTGGGGGTGCCGGCACCTACAACTTAGACTTCGCAGCTTCCTTCGGAACTGTGAGGAGTGATGTCTGCCGAAAGGCAAGCGCACCCAGACCTCCGGCAGTCCCAACGATGTCTGCTGGGGGCAGGCAGGGCCCAAGGTCTTCACTTCTCCCCATCGCACTGAGTCTTCTGAAAGCTCTGGGAGAAACCACTAAGGATGCTAAGTAGGCAAAGGCCCTGACAGCTGTGGGGGAAGCGGGTCACAAGAGGCCAAGAGCACAGTGGAAGCCACAGAAGAGGTCACTGATGTGCTCTGTGGAGGACAGCGTGGGGGCCTGGGTGATGGCGGTGTACATAGAGCACACATGGACCTCAGAGTACACAGTGGGGGACAACAGAAAAACATGACTTGTTGACTGACAACAAATTTATCTACTTGTGTTTTTCATATAACATTATCTACTTTCTCCAATTTGGTTATTATAAAAATCTTTCGGTCTCCACTGTGTCAGTTAGTCTTGACTGTCAACTTAACTAGTGGAGAGGTGGCTGCAGTGTACAGACAGGACACTCACCACGGTGCCCCATCAAGGACTTCACAGTGCAAGGCAGTCAGTAGGTGGGCTCGGTGGAAGGCATGACCTTGGGGGCTTTTCAGACCCCTGGTCCCTTCCTGTCATCTCTTCCCAGAACCCTCAAAGCAAGCAGCGTTCCTTTGCCACCCTCTCTGCTATGGCATTTCTACCCTGCAGCCAGCCAGCCACAAAGCAATATCTATCCATCTTTGACCTACAATATGTCTCTCCTTTACATGGTGTCTTTGTACTAGAGATAGGCAACTGACCAGCACCCCATGGCTTGGCGACATCAGGGAGGTCTAGTGTTACTTACTACAAAACTTCTTGATATCTACACTTTTGCTAATTTATATCCAAACAGAACATAAACAATGGCCATCTGTATATTCCAGAGGAGAAAGAAGAAAGTCAGGTGTTTCTCAAAGTGGTGCACAGTGTGCCTTCTCCCAGCTTCCTGCCCTTATGAGAAGTTCATGCTGCTGCTGGGTGCATGGCACCAGCTGTGCAGACCTATGGTTGGCTGTTCCTAGGCCCAGCCCTGGGGAAGTGGCCCTGCAAAGAAAGGCAGATGTCCACCTACACACTGTGCACCATTCATTAGCTAATGAAATGCATCCACATCCTCATGGTCACAAGGGCTATCAATGACCACCACCTAGGGCCATTTCTGATCTGGCCTCTTACAGAAAAAGTTTGTAAAGTTCCTGTACTGAACAGCCACCTCAGTCCAAATATTCTTAGTTCAAAAGCAACTACAGTGCTAGATGTTAGAGAAAGAAAGACAAAGAAACTCAGGAAGATATACAAAGAATCTTACTAGCTCATGCTTGTAATCCAGGATCCTGGGAGGCTGAGGCAGGATGATGTTCAAGCCCAATCTGGGCACCTTAGTGAGACAGTGAGCTGGGATGTAGCCCAGTGGCAAAGCAAGCATGGATTCAGTCCCCCACAGAGAACCCTACTAAACATTTCACAAAATTTTATGAGTGTATATGTGTTACGAGACAGACAGAGACAGAGACAGAGAAAACGAACTATCACCTTAGAGAAGATGTGTCTACAAAATTAACAATGCTCCTCCCTGAGAACCACTAACAGACCTCCTGCTGACACCAACCCTCCTACAAGTGCAGACAAAGACCAAATTGCTTCCCCACCACTGTCTACTGTTGCTCTTCACTGCCTCACCCTCTGTGGTTCTGATATAACTGGGTCCTCAAGCTCTCCCTTCTTCTGGCGGGGTTGGCCAGGTTCTTACAGTCCTTTCCAGCTGTCCCCTGTTCCCTGTCAAGGACTGGAGGGCTGGCTCTCCCTCATCACTGCAGACTGAGTACAGGGCTGTCGTGAGTGCTACCTATGTTTGTCTCTGTCTTTCTCAGCCCTGGTTGAACATTTGCCTTCATATAGATAGAGGCAAGCAATGCTGGAGTATCTCAGTCAACTCTGAATGTTATGATTTTTTTACTGCTTCCAGGGCGAGCGGCTCATGTATGACTCTTCAGAGCTTCTGGCTAGAAAAGACATCAGGGCAGAGTGCTAGCTGACAAGCCGTCTAAAACTCAAATGCCCTCTTCTCCAAAGGCTTGTCTTTCTAGGTCAGCACAGACAATAAAAATAGAACTGAGTCCTCTGATCCACTCAAAGTTAGGGGTTCCACCTTAACTGGATGCCAATGTTCATTCTTCACCCCCACAGACACACATCACAGTCTTGGTCCACCAGAAAGGCTCCTTGAACCACACAGCTCCAAGCACCTGATGCTTCCTATAGTTGTGTCCACATGGGAGCCTGGAAACACTGTCCTGTGTAGCACACACCTATGTTTTGGGGAGACTGTGGCACCACTAGCCTGAAGCTTTGGCAGAAGCCAAGAATCTTGGAGTCTTGCTCCTTTATCTGTTAAACGCACAAGATGGTCAAATACTCCCTAGGCTTACTTCTCTGCTGAGTGTATCATTAAATCATGGCTTAAATACACCTATTTATTGTCAAGCTTCTCCAGGCATCATGTGTTAGAAATAAAGGCTTACATCCTCAAAGGTGAGCTCAGTACAGATCTTCTGAGATCTGGCCACGTGGACAAAGCTGAGAGCCCAGTGCTGCGGGACTCACAGAGTATCAAGTCCTTCCTGCCTATCTCACTTGTTCTGACCCTCATGACAATTTTTCAGGCATTTGCTCATTATACCTCTCATGCATTACGTCCCTTCCTATCACTGTGATATCACATAAGGCTGGCAGCTTTATTTGGAGATACTTTTGTTCCTTGAGCCAAGAAATACAGATAGCCAAGAATGAGGTCATTCTATCCCCAAACTGCTACAGAGTTCCTCGCAGGCTGCTGAGCAATGTAATTTGATCAAGGTTAAGTACAATCCACTCTTCATCTTTTAACCTAAGTCTAAGTTCTTCCAGCTTTCTATTTTAATCCCAGATTAATGGTTCTTGCTCATTTTACAAATGTCTACCAGTTGCCCTGCAGTCAATTCTCATTTATCCGCCTGTGGCTTATCCAAAACATCAGGCTTGCTCGTCCTTCTGCCTCTAGCACCAAGTTCCAGGCCAGCTCCTTTAATTCTGTGCCAAAGAAATACAAACTCAATCTAATATTAGCCTAATGAGAAAAGGCTATCCGCTGCCAAAGATGCACATAATGCCTCCCAAAGCCAAGTGGAGGCAATTACTCACTGTTTTAGATGCTGGCATTATTTCCCCTTTATATAATATAGCAATCAAGATTTGCTGGGTTTCTCTGTAAGGAGTAAAGAATACATGCAGCGTTTTAACCTCTTCTTTTGCCTAGCTGGCCAGATTCTGAGTGTAACAGACTATATTTTCTCTCCAAATAAACAGATTGTTTGTTCATTTAATGTCATGGGAATGAAACATCCTGGATTCAGAGTTGTTAGATTTCAGTTCCATCTTCCTGCAGTGATGAGCCAGAAACTAAATTTGGGGGAGTCATTTCAATTCTTGGGTTTCTCAGCTATAAAATGGAGATGCAGATTTTAGTAATGAAAGGAATGAGGCAGAAATACAAATGTGCGGGACATTCAAAGGGCTCTGACTCCTGAACCAGGGTCAGGGCATGGAAGCAAGCCTCAGCAGCTTCACAAAAACTTTATCTGAAAAAGCATAAAAATGGGGCAACATGGAGTTTCCTTGTTCTGGAAATCGAGATCTCAATTTTCCAATGCCATGTTTAGGTTACTTTCAATGTTACATCCCAGAATTCCCAAGTGGGAAACAGCCCAGATACTGCCTGCTGATGCACTAATTTATTCCATAGCCAGAGTTGCCATGGAAACCCAGATTCCAGACATCAGAGCATTTAGGACACCAATTCCAAAACAGACTCCTGATCACTCTGACAACTTCTGCTTTTTATGATTGAAGCACTTGTCCAGCCAAGTCCAAGGACAAGAGACAGAGAAAATGTCAACACAACTTTCATCTTTCATCTTATTCCCACACCCGATGAACTCTGGTGGGTTAGGTAGGCACTGTCCAAAGAACTTTCTGCCATGACATTCATGTTCATCCTATCCCAAACATGTCCTAGATATAGATGGTGACTCCATGCCTAAAATGTGCCTGGCACTTCCATAGAAATGATTTTTAAATTTTATTCAACTACAATCAAATTAAATAGCTCCATTTGGCCAATGGCTACCACACTGGCCAATGTCAATACAAGGTCAGTTCATGCTTTTCACCTTAGCATTTGAATCCCGTACAACTAGATCCAGCCAAGGACTCTACACTCAATTTCCAAACATAAATGCTGATTCCAAGGGTCTCACTGCTCAGGATGCCTTCTTTCTTGGTGGAAGAATGAATGTGTATGAATGCACATACACACATAGGACTTTTACCCACACCGCATAGCACAGCTCAGATTCTGCATGTGCTGAAACCCATGCTTGAAGTCTCACCCTTTGCTCCCATAGAAGCCAGAACAAGTGACCTGGGGGCCGGGTTGTCTGGAGAGGACTTGTCCCACAGGGTCACTTTTCTCAGAAATTTTTCTGTGGAACTACACCTGGTCTGCAGGACCTATGACTTGAGCTTGGGCCAAGAAGACTAGAACGGTACAAGCGACTGGTGGGAAGAATGCTGAACCTTCTCTGTTGTCAGAGATCCATGCTCACACCCGTGGCAGCTGCACAGGTCCCATGGTGGTGAAGGGGCCAAAGAAGTTATACCCTTGGACAACATCTGGGCTCCCATGAGATAAAAATGCCATCTCTTCTGTATCTCTGGCCTTGTACTGACCTGTAAAGCTAAGCAAGCATAGTTTCTGCATCTTGAACTTCTAATCACAACTGCTGGAAGCACCATGTGCTCTCTGTACAGTTTCCAAAGCACTGATGGCATTCAGCACTGAGAGTGGTTTATCTTTTGCAGATTCACATTTCAACTGTATTCATTCTTTTCAAATAGGCTCAAGGCTGCCCAGTAATAAATCTGAAAAAAACCTGGGCACTCACTCTATTGGCCCATAAGAGCTATGGGCCATGCCTGGCAGATAACATCCTTCTTTCTGAGTTTCTGATGAAGTGGAGATGAGTGGTCTCTGAACCAAAATACTAGGAAATATATTTATATTTTAAAATTCATAGAAAGCCAACTTGAAATCAAGAAATGGAAAGCCCTAGGTATTAGAAAAACCACAGAAGAGGGGTGGCATAGAACTCATTATGGATGACGGAATCTGAAACAGAAGAAGTGTTGAAGCTGGACATAGCTACAATCAAAGTGGCTGAGCCCAAGAACCAAAGCGACCCAGACCCAGGTAGATCTTCATGACCAGGTAAAAGCAAACAATAGCAAACTGAAATACTAATGGGACACCTGATCAGAGCCACTGAGTCCTTGAGTTCAAGCCAAGACAAATAGCAAAGTACCTCATCAGGTGATGGCCTCAGAGTGGCAAAAAAGACTCCACAGCAGCTCTCTACTCTGGCAAATGAACTTACCTGCAATGATGAGAAGCTACAGGAAGAAATTCTGCACCCTGGAAGGCAGGACACCTACCCAACAAACAGCAAAAGCCATAACTGAGCTAATACAATAAATAGGGAAATCTGAAAAAGGACTTTAAGTTAGATAGAATTGAAAGAATGCAGATTTTTAAAAAAATACAAATAAAACAAATGCTGAAAGTGAAAGCTTCAGATAAAAACTAGTGCTGCAAGTATGATGTCACAGATACACAGAAGGACATTTTTACACCCACAGGAACATAAACACTGGTACCCTGCCCCTGTTGCCTTCCCCACTTAAGATACTGTCCCATTCATTTCTCAGACACGTACATTCAGGCACCCTGCACTCTAATGAAGAAAAAGCTCTGTTCTACTGCATGAGTATGTGCCATTTCTTGAGTCACTATCTTATGGCTCAAGGGCTATTTTCAAAGTATCCTTTCAAAGTATAATCAGTGCTATGGTAACCACTTCCATGCAGCCATCTTTGTTATCTGATCATTTCCTTAAGATAACTTCTTTACAGAGATTTACTGACCCCAAAGTATACACATTTAAAATTTTAATAACTAGTAGCAAACTATTCTCCAGAAAAGCTGCATCAATTTACATTACTGAATGGTTTCAAGTGCATGCACTTCTAGCCAGAGGTTCTACTGATAAGTTTAGAGTAGGTCAAGCTAGCAGAGATTCAATTACCTAAACAAGAAAAAAAATGGCTCAATTGCTCTAGTCTTTTAACTACAACAGAAGAGCAAGTGTAAGTGTGCTGGTGCAGTACAAAGCAAGTTCACATTTTCTGGGGGACACAAGCTGCAGGGTGCAGGGCCCTGCAGTTATCACCAGGGGGTACTTCTGTCTGCCCTATCAACAACTTTGGTCCTCTAGTCCTTTCTGAAAAAGTGGGCAAATACTTTCTCTAAGCTTTACCGAAGGCTCTGGTCTGCTTAACACTGAGCATGATGCTAATGTGACAACCTCCATACTCTCATTGCTGTTGTTTGGGGCTTTACTTTTGATGGTGGGGACAAACTCGATCTGGTTTCCAACCTGCATTCTATTTCTAAGGAAAGCCCCACATAGGCTTGTACATTATCAGTGGTGGATAGCATCAGAAAGCCAACTATGATCAGAATTTTCCTATGTAACCATATTCAAAATAATCCAAAGTAATAAGACCATGTCAGATTTGTGCCTAAGTTTTATATTTCCAATTTGTTACAAAAAGATACAATTCAAAAGTGTTCAAGTAGAATTAAAATCAGATTAATATGAATAATTCATTTGCTTATTTTGTCATTCTGATGTTTAATATTTCAGCATCCTTTGGGAAAGATCTGACTCAGGCAAACTCTATCTCCCTAGTAAAAGAAGACCTGGAGGCATCTCTTTCCTGGCTCTTTCAAATGCCTGGGTAGAACACAGGTTGACCAAGTTTTGATGTCACAATGTGGTCCACTGATTTCCAACTATCCCCCCAAACAAAAAGTGACCAGTCACCAGCCAATTTCATCCACAGCATGATCTCTCTCCACTAAGCTGTCTGTACAAAGGACCTGGAGTACCTTCCTTGCTAATTCCCCATGCAGACACACACAGTGAATTGTTCACAGGTTCTTAATTAAGCTAAAACAGTGAAGCAATAATGGTGATTAGTCAAAACTGCAGCTAAAGCAAAAAGGATTCACATTCTAATTTACGAGCCATTATTTGGGGAAGAAGATGAATCAATTGTACAACAGCAAAGTGATCTCCCGAATTAAGGTTTTCACTGGGTGCTTGCACTTGCTTGCAGAGGATCTCATACAACAATTCACTCAACAAACATTTGAAGGGAAATTCTTTTATAGGGAAACACAAAGTGAGAAAAAAAATGGCCATCTGAAGGTTAACTCTCAAATTCTAATAGACAAACTAAAATGGACATCTTTACTATCATGCACAAGATCCTCACTGATTTCTGAGAAAAACCCTTGGGTTCCAGTTCTATCATAGCTCCTAAAAAGCAGCTATCCTCTGCAAAAAATCTACCACCAGAAAGCCCCACTTAGGTTATCTTTACTAAAATGTATGCTTAATGGCACCTACACTAGGCTAATAATTAAAAAGGAATAAGTATCCTATAATAAAATAAAAGTTTTATCTTCCATTATCTAAGGCCCTGTGTATTACTGTCCTCCTCTTAGGCTGGTTAGAGGGACATAATACGCCAGTAAATCAAGAATTTTCCCAACAGTACCAAGTATAGACAGCACACGGGGTCAATTATTATAATTAACAGTATGTATCAGCAGGCTCACCTCACACTCAAGGTTTGACAAAGGGTGTGCTTCCTCAAGCACAAAATTATGGGATCTGCTTAGCCTGAATGGGGAGGGAGATATGATCCTTTTATAACTGGCATTCTATAGATGAAGATCATGCCACTCAGACAGTTACAGGACTGGCCTGACACTGTGAAGGGTTAGCCCCAGCTAGGGAGATAAGCCCTTTAGCTTTATGCCTGTATCCTACGGCTCAGAGGCACATGATGAGTCTGGCACAGAAATGTGTCTCATTCTCATCCAAAGGGAAGGCAGCTCATATTTTCACCTATTCTTAATTACCATGAGAATGATCCAGCAGGAGTGAGAGCACAGTCAGCTCCCTGAGGCTGGACCACAACACAGCGCCGCCTCTGCCTTGACTAACAGGTTCATCACCCACCTTCACCGTCTCCGCCTCGCCCTGTAGTCGCCTGGGGGTTCCCTTTTGATCTGGCACCTTCTGGAAATTTTTATTCTTAATGGATTGAGAGTCCACACCTTCGCCTTCAATTTGTAGTTGAATTCCTTCAGCATGGGCAGGGTGGTCGATGCCCCGTGGACTCAGACCGCAGTGGAGAGCTGGGAGAGAGGAACACACAGAACTCAGAAAGCACGAACAAGAAGGAAGTCATTTGGTGACAGAAAGCACCTCAGCAGGCCTACGTGGAAGAACATGGCCCCTGTAAATGAAGACGGAATGCAGCCACCAGAGACAGGCTGGCCAGTGGAAACAGGGGAGTGGGAAGCACTCAGTCTGGGAAAAGATCTACAAGCACATCCAGGAAGTTGTTTGACTCTGAGCAAGTCATTCACCTCTAGACAAGAACACCTCATCGAGCAGCTTTGTTCCTGCCTCCACACATTCCACTATTGCAGGCCCCCCAGTTTAATTTAGCCCTGTTCGCTCCATGACCCTCTGCACAGCATCCATCCCTCAATAGCATCCCTCTCATAGCATCCATTTGCCCCACCACCTTGCAGCCATCCAACCAGTGCTCCCTGAACACACCTATGCCTGTGCACTTCTGGGACAGACACTGCCTTCAGATCACTCACAATCTAACAGAAAAGACCAAAAAAGGAACAGTGATTTAAATTAGTTATCAGTGAGGGAGGGATGAGAAAGGAAAACCAGAGCGGAAGATGCAGGAGTCCATGCCAGTGCTTCGATATTGCTGCCTTACTTTCACCACATCCTCTAACATGAGTAGCCTACACATAATGTTTACAGTGCAAGTCAGACGTGGTGTGTATGCCTGTGAGGCCAGCCCTTTGGGTGGCTGAAGCAGGAGGATTGACAGCTGGAGCCCATCTCGGACAACTCAGTGACTTAATGATACCTGTCTCAAATAAAATTAGGGAAAGATGAGCAAAAAAACCCCCAGTACTGTCAAAACAAAAAATCTAAATACTTTTCTGGGATATTTATTTGCCAAACATGTACTGAGGCCCACCTATGTACCAGGTATTTATCAAAGAAGGAGCAGGGACTGTTACATGTCGCACCTAGACAAGCCCTGTGAACCCTGAGTGTGTGTACACCTGAGCGTGCACACACAGGAGATGTACGTGTTCTGAGTCTCTGATGGTGAACTGTCTCACCCTAGACCTCCATTCCTTCCAATTTAAACTCCCATTCTCAGCTCCTTCATCTGGACCCAGAATACAAGGTCAGCTACTGGACTGCTCCCCGCTCTCTCTCAGGAGCCCCTCATTGGGCATTAGCTTCCCCCTGCAGCACCCTATCCCCTGCCTACTTCTGAAACTCCAAAATTTTGCCTTTTACTTAACACCCCACCCAGCCCACAAATTCTTCTCCTTTGCTGGCTTCTAAGACTTACCTTCTGGGGAAAAGCCTTCCCAGAAATGAGGTAAGGTGTTTTCTTTGACTTCTCCACTTGTCCCTAACACATACCATCTATTCCCCTGGATTTTGATACAATCAAAATACAGGTGACACTCAACTTTTGGTTACCACTACGACACACCTCTGATGAGAATCAGTCATAAGTAAACTTTCAGCCCAGCATCTCAATTTCAAAGCAAATAAGATGTCTCAAACTTAAGGGGCACAAAATTGGGTTTTTGTTTTCCTACAAAAAGCTATTGCTTCATCAATAGTAATTATCCAACAAATATGGCTAAAAAGTCCTGACATACAAAAAATAAAAAATGGATTGTACATATACACACATGATCTTGTCTCTACCATAAAAACATGAGTTATGAAATTCTCTTCTCCTAGTCTCTGACTGTCTAAAACCAAGGGCCAGTCTATTTCTTGAAACCTGGTAGCACTCAAAATGCATTAGCACACATGTCCTCCTGCAAGCTTTGTTCAGTATCTCAAGTAATCTTCATTAAAAACTCTATGAGACATAATGATATTCACTTCTTAGATAATGATATGAAACTCAGAGGGGTCATGGTCCAAAAGGTCATACTCCAGATCATAAAGATCATGCATCATTTATGATATATAACATTTAAATTAAAGATAAATACAAATTGGATTAAATAGTAAGGAAATATATTAGCTTCTACCATAAGACATCCAGTCATGGTTCAAGTCCAGAGTTCACTGATTTTATAGCTCAACAGTGTCACAAAGAACCTCAACTTTCTTTTCCTCTCTCTCTACTGCACGCATGCTCCCCATTTTCACCCTATACCTGGGTCCTCTTGAGGTAGAAACCTTTGGGTTTCATCTTCTAGTAGGGAGCACTAGATTGGCGATGGTTCTCTTTTCCCCACCTGCTCCAACTCTCTTCTTTCCTCACTGGCCAGGAGTGAATCATATGTTGGTTTTGAAACACACTTAGCCTCACGCCAGCTAACTCTCAGCTAAGATCAACCCCTAAATGCCACTGCTGTTGCTCAACAAGGCAGGACCACAGAATGCACACTGGGGAACCCACTAGAAAGCCTGATGCAAAGCTAACATGGCTACAAAAACGTTTGGAGCTCGAGGGTAATTAGTGCTAATACAAATCAACTTCTCCTTCTCCAAAGACCAGCCTATCGACAGTGACTATTCAATTAAAAGTATTAACACTGTGATTATCTTCAAAAAGGTGAGTGTCTGTAGGGAGACAGGGAATTGACATGGGATGGGTGAGATAATAAAGAAAGGAAGAATGTGCAGCATTGCTCTTTTTCTGCAGCACTGTCCCCTGCTGCTTCCTGCCTTGAAACCCTCCTAGCCATGCCCCTGTGGCGCTGGCAGCTTCCACCACCTCCTCCTATTCTCACCACATAGGACTCCCTGCTCCCTTTCCCTCTGCTCACACCCATCCCCCCTTCAAGAGAAATGTTCCAGGCCACCTGTGCATCACTTTGCATTTCCACCAGCAATGGTCCTACTTTCCAATATGGACCAAATTAGGTTTTTCCTCCTTGCACATTGGGAAAAAAAAAAAATTGATGGCACCTTCAAAATTGCATCTCCAAACAATTCTTGAAAATAAATATATTTGCAGTAAAATTTTGCCCTATTACATCTTTTTAAAGAGCAAGGTTTATAAAATCCATTTGGGGGTTTAATGCATCATTTTGAAGAACTGGATGGTAAAGAATTCAAATTAAATAGAAGTGACAGTGGAGGCACTTCAGGTAAAGGCCCCACATTGCCTCCATGTCACTTCAATAAATGGAAGTCTGTCGGGCACAGGACTGGCTGGGAAGACCAGGGACACGTGAAGAAGGTCTTAATGAGAGCGCCTGAGCCCATGAAATTGAGTAAATAACTTCAGGAAAAACAAGAAAGGGTAGTCACATGAGGACAGAGAAGAGAAAGCAAATTGGGCCACCTTTTACATGATGAGCAAAGAGATGAAGGCCACACCTGGTAAGAACACACAGGAAAGGTGCTTGGTTTCTAAGTACTGGGGACATGAAATTTCCGCAAAAACAAAGCACAGCCTCTCAGAAATAGCTTTAAATAAATAAGTCCAAGTATAAAAATCTAACTCAATGACTGGCTTTGCAGTCAAGGCTGGGGAGGATTAAAATATTTGTGTGATGAATAAGGCTACGTGTGCAGAAAGTCAAAACCAGTATTCTGCCTCCTCTTGATACTGTACATTTTGAACACAAGTATTTACTAGGAGAAAAAGGTTTTCTTCTGACTTAAGGCACAATGGTATAGAGACTTCCGGTTCATTCTGCATCCTAACACATTTCTTAAGTGCTTATCGTGCCAATTCCCAGGCCAGCGAGTGGAGACGACAAAATAAGAGACAGACTTGCTCAAGAGTGCCTGGCTACCGCGGCAAAGGCAGACACATCAGCTAGGTGGATGCTTCCAAAACCTCTTCTTTTTTTAACAGTACTGGAGCCTGAACTCAAGGACTTCACACTGAGTTTCTATTTTCTTTCTTTTTTTTCTTTTTAATTTTGAAACACGGTCTCAATAAGTGGCTAAGCTACTCAAGCTGAACTCAAACTTGAGATCCTTCCTCCCCAGCCTCCCAGAGTGCTAGGGTTAGAGGTTTGAATCACTATGCCTAGCTCACTCCCAACACTTTCTGAGGATGATGAAACCCCTGGGGAGGAGAGTGTGTATGCAGCGGTACAGCTGAAGGATTCTTCTCTGACAGCTGCAGACACCAGGACAGCTTTCTGAAAGTGAAGTCTAAGTTGACATGTACAGTGTGTGTTAGCTACACAAAGAGGAGGAGGCACAATTGGGGTATGTGGACCTTTCTAGGAGGAGAGACCAGCATGAACAGATGTGAAGAGCACAGGAGACTCTGATTTGGTGGGGAGGGATTGCAGAGAGGGGGAAGTTATGGAGAAGAAGAGCAGAAGGTACTGGTAAGCCAAAAGATCAAAGCAGCTCAAATGTCCATGGATGGATGAATGGTAAATGTGACAAATACATTAAGCGATGTACTCTTCAGCCCTACACAGGAAGGACATCTTGCTGTGCACAATACACATGAAATTGAAGATATACACTAAGTGAAATGAGCCAGACACCAAAGGACAAACCTGTATTACTCCACTTTGATGAGCAGTCAAATTCACAGACACAGAAAGTAGAACAGTGGTTACCCCAGGGCTGGCAGAGAGGAAATGATGAGCTCCTGGGAGTTACACGTGTCCCATTAGTTTGGGACAGTGAACACATTTCGGTGATGGGTAACAGTGATGGTTACCATTGTGCTAAATGGTACTGGATTGTACTCTTCAAAGTGGATGAAACAATGTTTCATGTATTTTTATCACAATAAAAAGATAAAACTTAAAAACAAAACCCCATTTCCTTTTATTTTAAGCCGTTACACTGTCCCAAGTGAACACAGAAATTCTTAAGGTAATTTTATTAAAAAGTGGCTGAGTTTCATCAATAATCTCATTGTGATTTTCAGCTAGAGCACATTACTTTGTTGTTATTGATTCCTATTACATACAAAGTAAAGAATAATAATGACAGTAAAAAAGCAGATTCCTTCAGAATTCTCATGGAAAGGAAATTTTCTCCCAAAGCCCCAAGGCTGACGAGCAGAAGACAGCCTGACCCACCCAGAGCCGATCCCAGCGGGTTCTGCACTGATGTGATACAGGTTACAGAAACAGACCCTAAGGAAGCTCTAGTCCTCCTTTTTGTTTCCTCACAGTGATGCTGGAAGAGCCAAAAGATGCACTGGAATTACAACACTTACCCCACAGGACAAATGGATCCAACTCTCCAAGAAGTCACTCAGCTTCCCAACCCTTCCCATCCTCGCCCACGCTCCCACGCTTCTATGCTTTGACAGAAGAGGTCTTTTTCATAATATGCTCTTCTCTTCCATTATTTGCATGAGTAACCCTTTCAGGAAATACTAATTTTCTCTTTTTCCACCAGAGCATAAACTGATCTTGCACCCAATATACCCTCCTAACCAATGTTGACAACTCACTTTTTTTCTTATTAGAAAATCCATATGTGTTCCTATGTGCATGAACCATGAATTGCAAATACTTAATCCTATGTTGGCCATGTCCATGAAGCAACTGACTGCTTCTTACTATACTTTACAAACTGAGTGTGTGGTTAAGTAACCAACTTCCAGCAGGCACTCCTTCACAGCACTAGTATGAGTGTACATAGGAGAGACAGTCAGTCCTACTCATTGCCACTGTCTTCCTATTGCTTACTTGCATCATTATTAGAAAAGTAAAGACAGAGTGCTTCCAATCTAACTGTATAATTAACCAAAAATACATCTGAATTACAGGACACAATGCTGTCTCAAAACTACTGATTTACTTGACTGTCAAATTAAGAGCAGAGACTGCCTTAATCATTTATGCATCTACAAAGTCTAAGCAGCTGTACATATTCAACACCCAATAGATGTTGCTAAATGAATCATTTTAGAAATAAATATATTCTAATTCCCATCACTATTAGAACTATGATAAGATTATTTACAATTTCATATATGTCTCCCTTCAAGCTGGTGATAAAGTTCTGGAGTGCATGGCCCTTCATCTCTAAGGAGATATAGAGCAGATACTCTTCAAATACATGATTAACCAATGTAGTGGCTCATTTGTAAGCTCCTGTATTCAAATGCACCAGAAGCTACCCCCTAGACATAATCTGAGAAATCTTTGTAGCAGATACTCCTAATTGCAATGCACTGCCAACACTTTCCCTTTTGCCACCTCCTGCAAACAGAGTATGAAGCTCTGGACTTAACTTCCCAGCCTCTCTTGCAGCTACAAATGGCTGGGCAGAGATTCATTCTTAATGGGCATAAACAGAAGTCTGATGAGAGAGAGTATATGGATTGACAAATGAGGACAAATGATTTCACCTTGCTCTCTTCTCTGCCCAGAATATAGATGTGACATGTACAGCAGCTACAGATATTCTGAGACCACATGACTACAAACTTTGGAGGCCAAAAGACACATAGCCATATTGGTTCTGCCATCAATGAGCCCCTCAGTCTTTACCATTAATTACCCATCTTTGGTTTTACACTATTAAGAAAAAGTAATACTCATCTGCTTATGAAGTTACTTCTATAACTTTCAAATGAGCCTTTGAAGATACCAATTTAACCAGTAACATATGATTGCTTAGCTCTTCAGAATGGAGGGGGAAATACTTATATTCTGTGAAAATATTCTGGTTATGACTTTCAAGATAATGTGGGAAAGACCAAAGGGCAAAACTCTGACTCAGCTGGGTACCTTCTAGTGCCCAGGAAAGTGCCTGCCTAGATCACTCATGAAAACTTGCACATGAATGAGCTGGAATATGTTCTTGGTGCAGCTTTTCTGGAGAACAATTTGCTACTAGTTATTAAAATTTTATTTATTTATTTATTTTTGCATTTAGGACAGGGCCTACAGGGTCTCACTGCGTAGATCAGACTCATAGTGATCTTCCTGCTTACAGCCTCCCATATGCTGGGATTACACATGCACACTACCACACCCAGTCTCAGTCACCGCCGCAGGGGACCCCAGGGATGGGGCTGGCACGGCAGGCCCAGGGATTGAATTCCCAACCCCTGCGTGTGCCTAAATAGGCGCTTTAATCTGCTGAGCTATTTGGCTGGCCTAGTTATTAAAATTTTAAATGTGCAAAGTTTGGGATCAATAAATCCCTAAGAAGTTGTCTTGATGATCACTGGTGTTGCAACATGAAAACCCATCAAGTACATGAGCAACGGTTATCTCAGGAGCACAGGCTAGGGGCTGGCTACCAGAGGACAACACTATGTCTCTTTAGGCAAAAGATCCTTTCCTGCCAACATCTGCCAGGATGGGGACAGCAGAGGATAGGTCACTGGCCGAATCCAGCCTGTGCCCTTTCCACGTGGCCACGACCCATGGTCAGTTTTCACATTTTAAAATGACTGGGAAAATTAAAAAAGGAGACTATTTTGTGACACATGACAATTATACAAAATTCAAAGTTCAATGTCTGTGAATACAGTGCACATGTACATATATGCACGCGCACTCCCAGAGTGAACCCAGGGCCCTTGCACTGATCTGCTTCTCAACCGCCTTTTATTCTATTTTGAGACAGATTCTCACTAAATGGTCCACACTGGGCTACAACTTGAGATTCTCCTGCCTCAGCTTCCCAGGGTGCTGGGATTATAGGCATGTGCCACTGCACCCAGCTTACAAAGTTTTACTGGAACACAGATGTGCTTATTTACTTACACTTTTCCTGCCTATGCTTTTGTAGTACAACAGCAGCTATGTAAGTAGTTGTGACAGAAACGATGTGGCCTTCAAAGACAAACACCAGCTGACCCCTTATAGAAAACATTGGCTGACCCTTGTACTAGAGCAGAGTACAATCACCTCCTGGAGGACACAAGAATTTGAGAGCCACAGCCCCCTCCACCCTAATGACAGCAAGAAGAACTCATGGGTCTTTGCAGAACCTGCCTGGTTTACTCCACACACCTCCCATTGCTGGGCAACTGCCATACACTCAACAGTATTTATCATTTTAGTCAGGCTACAAGGCACTAGAAAATGATTTCCAAGCCTTTCCCTTGTCAGCTATATGTGGCTTTCCATATACTTGCTGAAGCTTAAATGTGTGACTATGAGCCTGAGTCCTTTTCTCACTATCAAAAAAAAAAAAAAAAAAAAAAAGCTGGCCCACCCCCAGGAAGTCTATGTAACCGGGAATATATGACTTCCCTATTCTACGCCAAGGTTGTAGGGAAGGAACTTGTTCCATGAATGAAATAATAGGTAAAGAAATAACATGGAAGACAAACAACTAAACCCACAATCCATACCAGTTGCCCTCAGAAGTCTGGTGGCCCTGGTGACAAGGGCGTGACCATTACAGCTTGGCCCAGATGACTGTCTTTCTATGCCAGATGTTTTGCGCACATGTGGCTGTGTAAGGACATTTTGTCCTCTGAGGCACATGATACATACACACTCTGGTCTGCCTCTCTACAGAGACAATTTCATCTTTGTAAAGAAGTTTACTATAATGGAATCTGTTCTCCCAAAGATTACTCCAGTGGAATTATCACATCAATCATTCACTCATCCTACCCAGCGTTTAGACTACACAATCTAAACAGAGCAGATATCTAAAAGCATGTTTTATTTACATATTTTGGCCTCAGCAGAGGGAGGAAAGCCTTCCTACAAATCTCCAAGGGATATCCACATTAACCCTGCTCATCCATGAAGAGAAAACAAGGCCAGACAGACACAAAGGGAGGAGATGCAGAGATTAGATTGTGATCAGTGCTCAAGGTTGACTTTTAAACCACTGTGAACTATGATACCAAAAGATTCATTCCATCTGGTGAATCAGTGCACAAATATACCTGCATCTACAGCCAGTCAATAAACTAGTTATTTTATGAATAAGACTTCCCTTTACCACATTACTTGTCTCTTGCAATCCCACTAAGTAAAAATAAAAATGGGGAACACATAGGGCAAGTGTAAGAAGACTGAACAGCAGAGAGAATCCAGACCCCTTGGCACTGGAGGGATGACATGTACACAAGCTCCTTGGGCTTCTTTATGTCCCATTTACTCCAAATTTGGAGCTCAAGAAGCTAATGACTAAGAAATGCCCAATATACATTGGAAAAAAGCAAGATAAAACAAAACTTTGCTCTCCCTAGCCAAAGAATCAGGAAAGGATCAACCTAGAAAGACTGAACTTACCAACAATAACTGCTTTACTCAAACATCACAGAAAAATGTGGCCCTACCATCTATGCTCCTGAAGGCTGGGGAGAGAGACTTCCACACTCAGGAGGACGTAATAAGGTACTCACGGAGGTAGTGCCACCAGAGGCCAAGCAGAGAGCTCAGACTTCCACATCCAGCCACGTGCCTATCACCGCAACATCAACTGAGCATATGGACACTGTTTGACTCTGCCTCTCCGCCTACCCCATCAGGCAAGAGGAAGTGAGGGAGCCCTCTTTCCTAGGGTGGGAGAGTCAGGGGTCTCAGCATCTCACAGCCACAGGAAGAGTCCTACCTCTCTTGTTCAACTGAGGTCAAGTCAGGAACCGGGTTAGCCCTACCTTGTAGCAGGTAACTGGTATCCCCTCTTTTCCCTGGCTAGGGTGATGTGAAAGAAACCCAACAAAAAATAGGCTTAAACAAAATTCAGTCCCATAAAGTGAAATACCAAGTTTCAATCAAAAAATCACCCAAACCCCAAAGCAAAACAAACAAAAAAATGTCAAAATGAATGAAATGCCAACATCAAGGTGATGGGGATGTATAATTATCTGACAGGGATTTTAAAGCAGCCATCCTAAAAATTTTTAAGTAGGCAATTAATTACATCTGACTCAAACTGAAAGCTTCAGCAAAGAAACAGTATCTGCAAAGAAATAGGTCTTTAATAAAGATCCAAATGTTACAACTGAAAAATATAAGGAAAATAAAAGATGGATGGGCTCAGTAGCAGAATGGAGAAAAGAAACAAGTCAAGTGCCAAGGACAGAGGGCATTTTCTTAGGAATGGAATTGTTCTACACTGTTACGCAGCATTATACAATACTGTATAAGCTGAAGTGTTCCACAATGTTCCACAATATTATGTAAGTAAAAACTCATGGGCCACATAATATGCATGCTTTTGTTAACAAATTAACCTAAAATGTAATACAACAGAATTAAACAGACACTAAGTATACTTTATGTATAGAAAATTTACAAATGACTGTTTTCAATCATCATCTCTCTCCTATTTAATATACATGAATTTAAACTCAAATACTACCACTTTATTGCCATATACTTTTTTTTTTT
>NDGN011305548.1:0-14582 GCA_002564285.1 Tympanoctomys barrerae
CACTTATTTTCCCCTTTAAAGCTAATCTACATTGGCTGAGATCTACCAATGATTCTGTGCAGCTCAGAACTTCATAACTGAGAACTTGAACTCTCTGTGTAAAGGGCGGGCCATAGTGACACCCACGCCTGAGGAGTCTGCGCAGGAAAAGCACTTCTCTTCTTCCTGTCTCCTGCACTGTTCCACTGACTCTCTGCATCCCCAGTCAGCACAGGTAACAGCTGCGGGCAGCCAGTCAGGTTGTGACTGCATCTCTGTGAGTTACCCTGGAAACACAAGGAGCATCTACTCTATGTCCTATAAGTAATGGCCTGGTTTGAGAACAGGAAGTCATATAGCAAAATTTCCTCACAGGTAGGAGCTGCCTCTCTCTTAAGTGGAGAAACTGATACTTGGTATAGTACTTCCAGTTAAACATGACATTACTAATTTGAATGATATTTTAAGTTATTAGTTTAATAAACATTTAAAACATAGTACAATAAGAATTATTACAATTTACTAAGTTTATAGATGACAGCTAAGCAAACACTGTATACAGAGAACTAAAGATTTTCAAGAGACAAACCTAAAGCTAAGGGGTTATAGCCCAATTGTACTGTACTTCAATAGCTGGGCTGCTAGCAGTCAGTCAAGGCAAAAGAGAACATGTGCGACGTTAGCCCACTAAGTGCATGTCCACGGCCCCAAAGCGCAAAGGATAGCTCCCGAGTGCACAGCAGCGATACAAAGCGCATCTGCTCGGACATTCCCGGCCTCGCTCATCATATTCCCATAAGCAGAGAGTTGACAGAACACGAGGTATCCAGGTAATGAGACTAAGAGGACAGCCTCCTCTGTAGAATCATTTTAAAATAAAATTCACAACAATCCAGTAAAGCAAACACTGAAGAAGAAAATCTAACCACACATAGGCAAAGATCAAGGAAAACATGCAGATCTCTATAGTTCGTTTCTTTTTTAAAGACTACACTCGTCTTGTAAACATACTCGAGAAAGGTATTGCATATGAAGCATATAATCTGAAAAATGACCTCATCAAAATTTTATCCTAGTTGAAATCTTTTTGTTTTCAATTATAAGCAGGAGTTTTTATATATAAGAATATGATAAATACAATTACATGATTAGATTATTGTCCTATATATAATTATTGCTAATTTTTATATGAAAATATTTTTAAATCTACTATTTCTGGTAAAGTAACAGGAATTTTTTAAAGTTATGAAATTTCTGCCAAAATTATGAACCAAACAGTTATGAACATGGTTTAAATTCTGCAGAACGGGATACAATGCCATGAAGACGCTTAGGACAGAGGCTACGGGGATGTGCATGTACCTCTTTCATTGTGTTCCTGAGCTTAGCACTGCAGATTTCATATTTGCCTTTGGTAACAGTGACCAAAGGCATTCACTTTGTTAAAGCACAATGCGTAGAATGAATAAGGGAAGAGAAAAATTACTATGGGTACATGTCTTCAGTTTTCACAACCTTTGAAATAAAACTAAGAAACAATCTGACAGTTCTGACAGCTACCCAGATTTGAGTAGTACATGAATTTCATATTTTTGGATGTATTATTACAACTACTATATAAATTATTTTGTTACTTATAAGGTAAATTACTCTCAAAAAGAAATGAGAGGTAATTTTCCTACATACATGTGTCTTTTCTGCCTCAAAAATAGATGTGGGGACAGTCTTTGACTTTTAGTCACAGCAAAAAAAAAAGTGTAATTATCAAACTTTAAATATTAAAATAATATATTAAATCCAGGAAGAACTAAGTAAGAAACCTATGCAATTTCATTAAGAAATGAGAAATGCAGAAAGTCAAGATATCCAAGTTAACTATACGATCTTCTAAATACAACTAAGAAACTTACAATTTTAGATGCAAAAAAATCACAGCAGATGTAATTTCTCATTTCAAAAATTAATGAGTAGTAACTAAAAATTTGTATTCTGAAAATGTATCTTACAAAAGCTTATATCTTTATACGAGAATCTTATTTATATATATACCTAAACATACCTTTACTGCTAACTTTTCAAAATTGAGCACTTAATTATATGTTATGATGAAATTAAGAAACCAATTATAGATAAATTTCTTATAAATGTTCCTTGTTTATATTTGACTACATGAAGAAATACATGGCTCCTAAATTGTGCACTGGTCCACAAATGTAGCATAAGTACAAGCTAACAAACAGTGAATGCACACTCAAGAAGAGTGTGTATACAAAGTGACTATACAAAGTAGCTGTTTTAAAATCGTTTAGCTTAGGTTGAGCTACTGGAAGTTTATTTTCTTGTGGTTCAGCAGTCTTGAAGATCAAGACAAGGGTGCTAGCATGGCCAGTGTCTGCTGAGGGCCTTCTTCCTGGTTTACAGATGGCTGCTTTGTTGCCATGTTTCACAGGGCAGAGAGAGAGACTGAGGTATTTCTGGTCTTTTCTTATAAGGGAACGGAATCCCATCAGTCTAGGTTCCACCTTCATGACCTAATCACCTCTCAGAGTTCTTTGGGGCTTCCAGTAGAGAATTTGGGAGACTATAACTGAGCTTATGACAGTCTTTCCCTGCCTTACCCAAACTCCAACGTTCTTTACAGATTCTAGCATTAACTCTAACATCATCTAAATATCACCTAAGTCAGACATGGATGAGACTTATAGTCCATCCTGAGGCAAAACCCTGAACCAGAAACTAGGCAACTACTGTACTTCTAAAATAGGACACAATTGATGCGGCAGGGAACAGGGAATAGTACCTCTACAAGTGAAAAACAGGACAAAAATGAGTAATGGGTACAATGAAACCCAAAATCTACCACAGAAATTCCATCTGATCTTAAGGCTGAGTGCTTCTGTTTTCTGTCCTCTGAGGCTTGGAGTCCAATGTCACACCTGCAGCTGTAGTGACATCCCCACAGGTCTAGGCAGTGGTCCTGCCCACAAGGCTCTAGGTAGAGGTGAAGAGACCTACTGAAACTGGAGTGGTGGCCCAGATGACCTCTGATATCACCTGGGACATCATTTTCCTTGTTCTTGAAGACCTGTCTAGTTCTATCACTCTGTGTTATCAAATGCAAAAAGCTCAACAATTTTCTTTCATTCTAGCACGTCTCTATTCCTTTCATTTGAAACTGGCAGTGTTTCTGCTCACATAACCCCTTAAGAACTTTATTAGGCAACAGGCCAGCAACACTCTGGGTGTTCTGATCAAAATATCCTTCCTTCCTTTTTTTTTTTTGGAACTGAGGATTGAACTCAGGCCCCTGCGCTTGCCAGGCATGTGCTTATTCCATTGAGCCATCTCCCTGGCCCAAAATATCTTTTTTTTTTTTTTTAACCAAAATATTAGCTTTATTTGGGGAAGCTCTTCTCCTCAGTCTGAGTTTGCATTTATTGGCATCAGCTGTATCTGCTTTGCTCTTGCCTGACTTGGAAAAGAGTCACAATCCCTATGCCAAAATATCCTTTCTTATGTTTGTTTCACAAAATAGGTAGTTTGAGAATTTTACAAATTTTCTTTTTTCTTCTTGTGGGGAATCTTGCTATCTAGTTCAGGCTGGCCCTTAACTCACTATGTAGCCCAAGCTGGTCTTGAACTCAAAGGAATCCTGCTTCAGCTTCCCAAATCTTGGTATTATAGGAGTGTACCACCCACATCAAGTTTACAAATTTTCAAGTTCCAGAATTTTTTTTTTTTCTCACAACTTCTTCTTGATCTCTCCCTTTCTGGATTTAGGAATTGAAGTTGTTCCTTAAACATTTTGCTTCAAAAATCTCCTTAATTATATATCTAATTTTATCAATTTAACTTCTACCATCTAAGAAGTACTAGAACAGTTTAGCCAAGTTCCTTACCCCTTTGTAACAGAAGTTACCTTCATTCCACTCTCAAATAACACATTCCCTATTTCCCTCTGTGATCTCATCAGAACTAGCCTTTACCCTCTCTGTATCTAGGATGACTGTCAAGTATCTTCCACCTTCGACCCATTCATACAGTCTCAAAGCCACGCCACATTTTTAAGCATTTGCTGCAGTGTACCATTTCTTCATACTAAAATCTTGGGCTGATACAACAAAACATGAACATAGTGCTGTCTTAATTTATTTTTTCACACTTCTGGAGGCTAAAAGGCCACGAAGTCAGGCTGCCAGTACGGTCAGGGTTTTGGTGAGGGTACTCTTCTAGGTCTACAGATGGCTACTTTCTTGCTGTGTCTTCACATGGTGAACAGAGAAAGATTGCACTCTCTTGTTTCTCTTATAAGGGTATGAATCCCAATAGAGTAGGGCCCCATCTTCAAGACCTAATTGCCTCCCATGTCCAGGCAACATCATATTTGGGTTTAGCAATTCAACATAACAATTTGGCAATGGGGAAAGAGAAGCACAAACATTCAGTTCATAACATGCCTATACATTTATACCTGGACAGTAACCTGGGAAAGAGAAAGCTGCAATCTATAGAAAAAGAGAAAGAAAAGTCAGATTTAGAAAAGTATGCAAAATTTGTTATAAACATTTTGTAGATAATTATGCTTATAGGTATCTTTTGAAAGATTTTCTAGTTTTTCTATAACTACAGTCAATACTCTATGTATGTTAGTATAACAAAATCAGACACAGTTCTTTATTCATCTTAAATTCACTCTATCTGTATGTAACACATACATTTTACATTATTTCTATTTGTCAAGCAGAGAAAATTCTTTTCACATGTTTATCCAGGTTATTGTACAGATTTTCACAGCTCTTTAAAGTAATACACAGGATTGAGAAATCACTCTTTTACCCATAAAAGGATGGTTTTATTTTGCTCTGATGAGATTTAACTACTGCTTTATAGTATAAATATATCAGAGATTAGTCCTAAAAAGCTAATCACCAAAATAACCTATCGTCTTTTAAGATTCTAATCCACAAATTCATTTGTTAAAAAAAAAGTAAAGAGAGTTCTTAATAGATACTTAAAAGAAAGCGAATTATGAAGTATTTGGTAGGCTTTTTTTTTTTTTTTTTTTACCTGTGTGCAAGGTCCACAGAAACAAAGAAAAAGATATAAAGAGGTCTCATGAGAGGAGTGATTTCATAGGTATCCTGGGTTTGGAAAGTTGCAGTCTCCATAGGTGTGTTTACAATTAATGAATATTCTCCTATACACAGTGTCATCCACCCAAAGATAAATAATGGAGCGGTGCCTCCTGCACAGCCATACAGCAAGGTCAGTCTACTTGGGAGCAGATACCATGTTCCAAGACCACATAACAATCCAGCAAGAACGGAATGAAAAACTGCATTGGCTACGTATTTCTTGCCTGGAATCAGAAATTTGACAGTTTCAGCACCAGCACAACTTGTAAACTCATGCTCGTCTTCTTCTGCTAAGATATCTGTGGTTAGCATTCTTTCCACTGTCACTGACTTGGTCTTGGCCTTCACACTTGTGAACTGGATGACAAGCGCAGCAACAAGCATCAGTCCACCTGAAAGGGCCGCTGTGTAATAGTCTTCTAGGACACTTAGTTGATACAAAAGTGTTCCTAAGCCACCCAAAACCCATGGCATCAGGAAAAGGATAATCTGATTAACATATATGTAAGGAGGGGCCCAATACCCTAATCTGAGTCGAGGGCCTCCAAGAATAGTTTGTGGAAGGCGCTTCAGAAAGAAGTCCTGCTTGTAATCATTCAGCAGAGGCACATCTGGACTCATCCTTCTCACTGGAAGATTCTCACAGTCATAAGCCTTTCCTGGAACCAGTGGTCTCTGAGAAAAAGGAAAAGAAGGCACTATTTGAAAACACCACACTTGAAACATGGAAGGAAAAAAAAAACCCACATTTCTATTTTCACTCCTGAGTACTTCTAAGGACAGGACTTACCTTGACTTCTGTGGCCAACACATGTATACTTGGTACCAAATTGCTGATTTTGAAAACTCAAAATAAGTAAGTTTTTTTTTACAAACATATGCTTCATTACTTTACCTACATCCCCATATTTGAAATTAGATCTTAACTCGTATTTTTAAGATTGCGAGGCCAGAAGTTCAACTGATGGTACTACTATCAATTAAAACCTGCCGGTATTTTGGACATCTCTCAGTGAGTTTTTGTTGACTTAAGAGTAAATGTGTTAAGCTGTGTAATGAACACCACTTGGTATAGCACAAAATTGGCCACAGACCAAACAATATGTATATTAACATGATGGTAATGTTTTAATAAAACTTTATAATATTTATCCAAATAGGCTATAAGCCAGATTGACCCTGAGGGCCATCATTTGCCAACTCCACACTATAAAATAGGAATGTCATTTACAATTCTTCTGAGTTGAAATGGAAATAAAAGTAGAAAAATGGAAATACTGTTATTCATATCACTTAGTAGCATATTAAGATTTTCCAACTATTTAGAAAGTCAATGCTGCTAAAATAAGTAGCATTTCAATAAACACCCATATAATCATTTCCAGATTATTTTTTCCGCAATCATAAATAGGACTTTATTTATCACTATTAAAAATCTGGATTTTTTTTTTTTAAATCTGGATCTTAAACAGACTCTTGGACTGGTGGCTCATATCCATCAGCTTGTTCAACTTTAGCTCCAGTCTCATCTCCAGTAGCCTTTCCACAATTACTACCTTCATCATGAAGTTCCATGAGTTTTCCCAATTCAAACTTGGTCTTCTTCAGCATTTTTACTTTTTGACGAAGACATCATGAAGAGGGTAGATAGATTGGCAAGCCTTTTCTATGTCTTTCCCAATGCTGTCTGGAATCAGTTTATTGACCACTTCCTTCAAGTCATTTGTCTGCACCTCAGAGGTCATGATTTCCATCATCTTCCGGATCTGGTAAAACTGCTGGTGCTGAGCATAAGAGGTCTTCCATATCTGACTGTTGTTTTTTTTAGTAAAGCCAACTCAGAACAGTCAAAGCAAATAACCATCAGTAGTTTTGACATCAACATGAGCTTTGATCATGGTCTGTCATTTTTTGACCATGGTACACATTTTGTCAAGGGTGAGGTCCATGCCCTGGAAGTTAGTCAGGCAGTTTTTGCCCTGAATATCTTCAGTGATTAGCTTGAATTTTCTAAAGGCAGCTTCATCATTTTGCAGATCAGCAAGGCTCACTTCAAACACACAACCTTTGAGCCCATGAGATGTGATTTTGGTTCCTTGAGTTCTGGTGATGAGTGTTTTTCCAGTATTTCTTATACTGAACATAGCTGGCACCTTCCCATCACACCAGTCTTTTTAAAGAAAGTATATCAACCACTTTCTTCTTGGCTCCTTTTTGGCCGCCTTTTGTAAGGTGGTAGTTCTTGCCTACCGCCATGGTGCTGCTCAGAGAGCCAAAAGAGCTCCAGATTGTTGAGTACTAAGTACAAGCTGAAACTAGATTTTAAGTGTCAGAGAAAGCCTTAATTTTTTTAGCTATGCTACCATTCTAAGTAACTTAACAATTCATTTTTTAGCCGTTCTGTTGACAGTTTCCAAACTTTACCAGTGTTGCTGGAAAAAGTGAGTCAACAGTAGCCAGTAGCTCAGGAAAAGAGGAAATTTCACTGATGTTACCAGATGCTAGAGGAGTAATCTCTAAAAATCTTATGTGGTGATTATAGAGAGCTCATCTTATTTAAAGAATGGTGGATGAAGTTTCAAGAACTAGAGAAGCTTTTAGCTGAAGATTATGGTACAATAGGTATCTGGGGTAAGCAGAGTTGCACATAGCAAGTTGGTTTTAGCACACTGATAGATGTTTCAATTTGATGACAAATCATATTGTTTAGCTAAGTTCAGTGGAAGAGAACAGAATGGTTGCAGTTAGGTCAGAATTTCTCCCTCATTCCCCCTTTAAGGGGAATCACCATTTGAGTCTACTAGGACCGTCAAGTATAGGTAGGGCTTAAGTACATCAACCTCAGATAACCCCTCAGAAGGAGAGGGGGGGTCTCTCCTAAAGAGCTGTCTCAATTAACCACTGAATTAAACTACCTGCACAGCAACCCATGAGAGAGAGAACTCCAGTAGTAATGATCAGGGCAGTAAATATATATAAAGGACTTTAAGCCCTTTTACTTGTCAAACCACTGTTTCAGTAAACTTGTAAAATGGATCATTAATTCCAGAATTTTTTGCTACTTCTTTTGACAGTGTTGTTAGACCTTGGAGGGCTTTGGTCATTGTGCCCCCAGGGGTGGTATTGCTTGGAATAAAAGTACACTGTTGAGTTTCTATCATAACAGACACCACCTTTTTCTGTTAGAATCATATCCAGACCTAGTCTATTTTTTTCAGCTAGTTGTTCAGCTAGTTTCTTAAGAGTTCCCCAGGTCTAATGGATAAGCCTTTGTTGATTATAGTAAACATAGTTTATCCACTCTATATCTTTGTGGATAGTGCCCCACCAGAACAGTGAACTTTTAAATCCTTCAGCTATGTGGAGTTGAGTTTTAAATTCACTGAGGACCCCTCCTGAGACCCCAATGCCATCCATGCAGACAGCAGGGCCAAAGGAACCTGGGGCTGATTTATTTAGTGGCATCTGACCTCTGAGCAACTATGAAGGAAATAATCAGTTGGATTATAGCACAGTTCCAATCCCATCACTGGGAAGTTGGGTACAGAGATTTGTCACATACCCACCACACAGCCCCATGTAGTGAGCTCCTTGGGCTGTGTTAGGGGTAAGTCAGTGAGGTTTCTAGGGAATGGACATCTTTGAGTGTTGCCTACATCCCAGTGCTTTTAGTTCCCTGATGCATATGTTGAACTACTAATTTGGGATGGCCTGAGTGAGGAGGCTGCCAGGTAGAGGGATACTAGGAAGAGCAGAGCTGGAGTCTGACAGGCCTAGTCAGGTCCCTAGCTTCAGGACTGGAAAACAAGGTGATAAATCATCCCTACTGTTTCCCTACTGCCACTGGAAACAGCTGAGAGTAACCAATCCCAAGACTGATAATAAGTATAGCAGTAAACACATGTGTTTTTTGGCTTTCTCAGTGTGAGGGTAGATTTAACAGTCCAGAGTCTTACAGCAAAAGCAAGGTTAGAGGTTTAAGGAGTCCGAGGAAGGGTGAGCCAATCAAAACTCCCCAGGTCAGTGTCCTCAGACTCTGTAAGGAGGGCTTGGCACTCTGGAGATGGGGGATGGTCTTCTAGGAGTTGTCTGGATCTGGTGAGGCCTCCCAGACCTCAGTGATGGCAGGGCTCTCCTGATGTGGAGTGATGTAGCCACGGCTGGACCTCTGCAATCTTTAACAGCTGTGGGATTGGGCCCTAGTGGGCCCAGGTGAACATGAAATGCAAAGGGCCACAGGAAGGTGGTCAGTCATGGGGCTTTGGTTTCATGGCAGAACATGGTTAAAGTTGTCTTCAAGGTCTGCTTTATCTGTTTTACCTTTTTAAAGCTCTGAAGCCAATAGGAAGCATTTCAGTTAACTTTTTTCTCCTTTCCTGGCCCAAAATATCTGACACCCAAAACTAAGGAAGGAAAGGTTTATTTAGCTCAGTTTGCGGAGCTATTTAGCTCAGGTTTCAGTTCATATTCAGCTGGCTCCACGGTTCAGTGGTAAATGGAAGAAGTCAGCAGTTCATGGTGGCAGAAAACAGCAAAACACAAAGGGAGGAGCCAAGCAGTGGTAGACAGAAAGCCTCTCCCTTCTTTATACTGCCTTCAAGCTTCGTGACCTAGGCTGGGGGTAGCACTCACACCCATAATTCGAGCATTGGATCATGAATTAATCACAAAGCTACATGAGGCTTTGGGAGGACACCAAGATATAAACCATAACAGGCAGTATACAGGTTGAATTTTATTTGGAGCAGTATATTGAGGTTTTAAGTTATTCCTGCCACAAAGGCTGGGCTGTTATCACCTCTTATGGGCTGAAGCAGTCTACATCTGAGAATGGTTTCTTGGAGAAATGTTTGATTGACTTTGGAGGAATTTTCTGTTTGGGCAGGGAAAACTTTTATTCAACTAGAGAACATACAGACTAGTACAAGAAAATATCTGTGTCCTTTGTTAGGTCTGACTTCTGTGAAGTCTATCTGTGTATCTCCAAAAGGTGATGTTCCATTCAGTTGGATCCTGGGGGGCAGGGTGGGGTGGGGTGGGGGCTCAGGCCTCTGAGTCAGATAATTTTAGGCACAAGTTTGGCATCTTGGGATAGACAGTGGAGTAGATGCTGGCCAACTGTGGAATATAATAGTAGTGGCCCAGGAGCTCTTCCATGGCTTTTTTTTTTTCCCTCCATGCATTAATTGTGGTGTTAAGCCATCTCTGTGGGGCGACAGTTTGTCCATTTGGGAGTGTCCACCAGGAGTTGTGGCCCTTAGTGGCTTGTTCTTGTTTTGCCCAGTTATCTTCCTTTACATATATAGGGAATTAATTTTTGATTACCATCATGGTGTCAGAAGAATAACTGGGTGACCCAGCTACTGGAGAGCCAGCAATGTCGTTACTCAGGACATCCAGTACAGCAAGTGGCACCTGAATGGTTAGGGTGTGCCTAAGGTGAGCTCGTCAGCTTTCTTGATCAGAAGGACAGCAACTATTAGAGCACGGAAGCAAAGGGGCCAGCTCTTAGTGACTGGATCCAAGTGTTTGGACAGGTAGGCCACTGGGTACTTCTAAGGGCTGACAATTTGAATAAACATCTTTGAAGCCACATGCCATTTATCAAGAAACAAGTTGAAAGGGTTGAGTTGCACCTGGAATTCCCAAGGCTGGGGCTGTATAGAGAGCCTTTTTAATGTCATTTTCATATTCTGAGTTTCACTTGAAGGTATGTTTTCCAGACAAGGCATCATATGGGCATCTTGCTTGTTTCTGCAAACCCATGGATCTAGATTCTGCAGAAGCCAGCAGTTACAAGTAATTTTTTGGAATTTGCCTTTCTTGTGATTGGACTAGGATGAACCACATGACCTCTTTTTTCTCTGGTCCAACTGTATGGTGTCCCTGACATCTGACATTATTTTATTTATTTATTTATTTGGTATCAGGGATTGAACTTGGGACCTTGTGCTTGCCAGGTAGGCACTTGTACCACTGAGCTATATCCCTAGCCCATATCTGACTTTTTGTTTGTAGTTTTGTGCCTTTTTCCAAGATACCTTGTAGCCCGTTTCTGTCAGATGTTGTAACTTTTGTGCCCTCCCAGCAGGCAGCTTGGTTGTCATTAGACAGATCATCATCAGTGGGAAGGATGAAGTGATATTCTGTGCCAGGGAAACCAGCAAGGTCAGCTGTGAGGGTTTCCACAAGGAGGGTAGTTGAGTTTTTGAATCCTTGGGAAGGCGAGTCCAAGTCAGTTGACTTTTGAGTCCAGAAGTAGGGTCTTCTCATTCGAAGGGGAAGAGGAGCTGACTGAAGAAGCTAGTGGAAGGCAGAAGAAGGCATCTTTTACATTCAGGCAGGTGTACCAGCAGGCTGTGGGTGGCAAAAAACTGAGAATACATGGGTTTGGGACCACAGGATGGAAGGCAACCATGGCGGCACTGATAGCTTTAGAATCCTGAACTGGATATGTCCTAGTGAGTTTCTTTACAGACAAGAGAGGTGTACTCCAGGGTGATGGACAGTCTAGAAGTATTACATAGTATTGAAGTCCCTAGGTGTGTGGTTGAATTCTTAAGTCAAGCCTCTTGTGGCATAGGGTACTGTCTGATACAGGTAGGAGTTGCCCTGGGATGCAATTTCACAATCAGAGGTGGGTGGCTGATGGCCAGCCAGTCCAGGAGGAGAGGCTTCAGCCCATATGAGAGGAAAAAGTCTTGCGAATTGTGGTTTCCACTGTGTGTGTATCCATCAGTTGCCATTCTTCTTCTTGGGAAACATAGCAAGTAGGAAACATGGTTGTGGAGTTGGAAAGGACAGAAGACTGTCCCAGAAAGAAGGTGATGGTAGCAGCTAACTTTGATAGGATGTCTCTTCCAGAAGTGGGATTTGGCATTCTAGCACACAGAGGAACTCATATGATCTCATGTCCTCCCATGCTGCAAGTTTGTGGCTGGCAGAGGGATGAGTCTCAAGTTGCCCCGGGATGATAAACTTTTTTTCTGACAGAGGAGCAATAGGTTGAGTGTTCTGCTCCACTGTTAACTAAGAAAGTCATATTTTGGCCCCCAATATGGATGTGGACCATGGGCTTTGGGGGCCCAACTGAAGAAGGGAGCCCCGTCTGGCCTAATTTGAGCCTGTCAGACTGATGAAAAGTTTGTCATCTAATCCAGGTTGAAAGTTTTGAGAATATTTTTTTAGTCTGAGTGGGCATTTATATTTTCTAGTGTCCATAGCTTTTTTGAGCACATTCATGGATATTTCAATTTGATGGCAAAGCGCAAGATTTAGCTGAGTTTGGTGAACAAAATGACTGCAGCTTTATTGCACAAAATGGCTGCAGCTAGGTCAGGATTTCTGTTTTACCAGAACTGAGGAAACAAACTGGACCTCTATATCCTCCTTTAGTGTAGATTGTCTTCATTTAATTATCACAAAAATCTAAGTACAATGGTTTCCTTCAAGAATGAAGAGAAAACAGACCAAGAAATTTGAAGAGCATATGAGTTGCCTTGAGAAGCTTCAGAAACATGAGAGGAAACTGGGATGTGATATATGTTATTTTTAACAGAATTTTAAAAAACTGAAAATTTCTACAAGAGTAAATTCCACTTTTCCAAAGACTATTTCATAAAAATAAGTCTATAAATAAAGAAGTCTGAGGAACCTTACACTAGACTGTGATCTACATGTTTACATAGAATGTAACCAGATGCTATAGAATCTGATTCATTTTTCCTCTGTATTACCTACAGGGTAAGAAACAGATCAAATTGCCAATCTAGTAGGTGGTAATTTTTTAAATTATTACAACTTAAACTTATGCATGACAGACTAAAAGTTCCTTTAAAAAGAAATAGCAAAAAGTAACAGGCTTTTGAAATTATTGTTTGAAATAAATAGTTCTCAAAGTTCAGTAAAAATAAATAAATTCCTAGAAACAAGTTTTGGCAATTCTCAGGTTTTTATTCAATAAAGTTACTTACAAAAAACTTACATTATTCTATAAATACAATGCATACATGCAAGCCCCTAAAATATACTTTGCAAAATTTCAAAGGAAATAGAGTTTTATCTTTGTAAGCATCATTGCACTTACTGATTTTGAATGCAAAAACTTTGGAAAGAAAAACTGGCCTATTCCTCAGTACTGAAAAAGCATATAAAATAATTCTCACTTCTTAGGACCAGAGAAATTCTAAAAAGTATGTTATCATTTCATTTTTTGATACTTAAGTACAAACTGCTGCAGGTAACAGGAGTCCAGTGAGGAGAATGACCAATGCAATTCTGAGAAGACTTTATGGGCACTCTTATTTGAAGACTATGTCACAGACAAACAGCTAAATTCTTGAAAAGTTTTTAAAAAAATATTTGATGCGTAAATACAAAAATATTATTTGATGTTTATTTTACAAATTATGCGGTAAGCACCTTGTGCACCCACTAAAGAAAGGAAAATCCACCCAAGCATCTAAAAACAAATTTTTTTTCTCTCTCTCTCTCTTTTTTTTAACATATTTAGTACAGGAGCTACAGGGTCTCGCTGCACAGATCAGACTCGTAGTGATGATCCTGTTTTCAGCTTGCCAAGAGCTGGGATTGCAGGCACGTACCACTACACCCAGTCGCATTCGCCCTAAGGCTGGGGCCGGCATGGCATGGGGATCGAACCCTGGTCCCCTAGCGCCTGCCTAAGCTGGTGCTTCAGTCCACTGAGCTATCTGGCCAGCACCTTAAAAAGTTTCAAAAGGAACAAGCATATCACATCCTTTTTGGATTTACAAACTGGTATTTATTAATATTCAAGAATTTTGAAAGGTCTTAAAATTTAAGTTTTCCATAAGGCCACAAGAATCAGTCTGTAGAAAACAGGACAGGACAGGAAGAAGGACTGGGTGGTACAAAGGAACACTTGCTGGAGCTGCCAGTGCCTCACCCATGGAAGGCCAAGTTGTGAGCTGGTTCTGCATTCCACCTTTCCCCATGTTCAATACCAGATTATAGATCGGTGGCATCCTATTACTTGTGGAAAGGCAGGAGAACATGGTACGAGTCAGCTGAAGAGGATATAAAACTAGCATAAAAAGGAGCTGGGAAGATAGTTCCCTGGCAAGCACAGAGACCCAAGTTTCATCCCCAGTACTGCATACCATGTAGGCCCTGGAACCCTGGGTGCACTGTGCTGGCCCCCAAACTGGGCGTGGTGGTGCACACCTGTAATCCCAGCACTGGGGAGGCTGAGGCAGGAGGATCACATAAGTCTGGACTGAACAGTGAGACCCCGTATTAAATTAAAAATAAATAAGGGGCCAGCAAGATGGCTCAGTGGAATAAGCGCTTCCCTGACAAGCACAAGGGTCTGAGTTCAATACCCGGTTTCACCAAGAACACAAAACAAAACAAAAAAATCAAGATTTTGGGGCTGGTGAGATGGTTCAGTGGTCTAAAGCACCTATTTAGAACAAGCTTAGCAAAGCA